>CAJVQC010000958.1:0-11251 GCA_910592285.1 Racocetra persica
ATATGTAATTTATCAATTAATTGATTGATTACGTATACATCTATTAATAATATTGAATTTAGAATCAGCTTAAATTGCTTTTAAATTTCATAACAACTTCGACTAAATTTGGAATTCTGATTCAATATAAGTAGATTCTAAATCTACTATAATTCCATTACGACGTACGACATATACATTATATATATTTCAATCGGAAGTTTTTCTTTTATGAGCATATTATTATATTTATAAGGGTTCAAAATTACGTTACGTAACTATTTCCTTATGATTAGTAATATATATTTAATTTAGTTCAAAAATTGTATAAGCTAGGGTTGTATCATCTCAAGAGCACTCCGATTTAAACTCAAACCAAACTAGTGTGCTGCTGAACTGGTGACAAAATTGGTTTGGATCGAAACTAATTTCAAACCATTGACTAATGAAATCAGATTAAAATGAAATTTTGCATAACGATAACACAAAATAGACAAGTCACAAAGTTTTGAGGTGTATTTTCTTAGCCGTTTTTTAGGGTTAGGGGTCAGCTTTAGGGGTAGAATTTATAGTAAACAAGTATAAGTGGTTTTAGGAGAATAAATAAAGCCCCAAATTTTATTTTAATCATTATGATTCGCGACATTAACTAATAGCGAGATAGGGCATAAAGATAAAAATTATACTAAAAAATTATTAACAAATGTTATTGTAGTAAATCATGGAAATTCAGAGTTGGAATTCTGCCCTCACTAATTTATTATAAATATCTATTCAATTTTTTTTTTTTTTTTTTTAATTTTGACCCTATGGTCAAGGTGGCATCTTGTCTATTAATACTGTGATTGTATATGAGTTCTAAGGAACTACTAGTTTACAAATTATATTTCAATATAAAAACACAGACGACAATAAGCTAGAATGCAGTATACGTATAGAGATTTAACTTTTTATTATAAAAATATATGTATTAATATAAAAAGTTTAAGGGAAAAAATGTACTATATATATATTTGCTGACATTAAGTGAAATGTAATACCAATCATAAAATCACCAATATATTTTTATTGCTTATACGTAGGAAAAATATAAAACAGAAGATCCTTTGACCTTGTTAATGATGTGTGTGAAGAATCAACGTTTAGTTCAGCAGAAACGGTATTGACATCTTCTCACGACTGCTATCTGAAGGAGGAGAAAGAGCTGGTTGTTGCTGGTTATCCCCAAATTGATGATGGTCCAATTGTTGATAACTTCCAAATGGAGCAAAGTCCGGTTGTTGATTTTGTGACCTAATAATAAAAGTTGACATTTTAATTCAAAATATACTTTTTTAAGTTGAAACGGAATTATTCGAGAAATTATAAGCACAATTTCCAAAATCGACGAAATATTTTGGATTGTCCCTTATATGCACAAATTAATTATAAGTACCGAAGTTGATTCACTAAAAAAATTATTTTAGTATTATCGTTATTACAGTATAAATTAAGGAACATGTGTCACGTGACGAGTCAGGGAAGAAAAAACATACTCCGTTTGCGTTGAAGATTGTTCCAGTGATTACGCACCATAATAGGACTGAAGCCAGGGAAAAATGAAGCGATAAGTTTCCACTGACGACCATATTGCCTAAACAATTCCTGAATTCTTTTGGATTCGGATGATGTAATTCTGCGTCTGTTTACTAAAATAAAAGATTTATTGATTAATTAAGTATCCGTTAAAAAGAGAAAAACATGAAAATTTGAAATTAATATATACTTGCGGGATTCTGGTGATTAAGGTAACTAAAAAAAAAAAAATACAGAATTAAAAATGTAGGTTTTTTAAAGTGTATAAATAAATGATTTATTTGCTAAACGCATTTACATAATTAATAATTTACAAAAAACATCACTTACTGTTCCCGAATCTGACGCTGATCGCGCGTTTGCTGCATAAGTATTGCGATTAGCCTCCAGTTGTAACCATAGGTCTGAACCAATGTTTCAAGAAGCTGCTTTTCCTATAAATTGATATTGAGCAATTAATCTTATATTGTTATTGTGTGAAACAATTAATCTTATATTATTATTGTGTGAAGAATTGAGTAACTTTAATTACTTGGTCAGTCCAACGACCGCTTCTTCGTTGCGGGAACATAGAATTTTTATAATTCAAAGTTTACAATTACAAGGATGAAAGAAAATCTAATAAAACTAAGCTTTAATTTAGGTCAAGCAAATATACGATAACATTAAAACAACGTTTATTATCATCTTTGAGAAAATATTCACAAAAAAATTAAGAAAAAAAAAGTAAAGGAATAAAATTTTAAAAGTTCTCCGGAGTTAAATATTTCAAATTTCTATCATGTGAAAATATGCCCCAAAATTGTTGTTTTATAAAACGAGTACCAATTTTTGGGTATCATTAATGGAAACTTATGAATGAAATTAGACTTTTTTTGAAATTATTGAACTTTTTTTTTTTGCATATTTGTAACGAATAACCGGCATGCAGCCGCAACCTTGATCCAAGAAAGATTAATCCAACGTTCATCCATTCCCATGTAACATGTGAAAAGCAATAACGATAATTAAAATCGATCGTACCAATCTGTCTTTGTACCACGATCAAACATTTTCTCTTTATTAAGAAAAAAAAAATAATAATAATTTTCGTAATTAAAAAAAAATTGATGGATTTTTAATTTTTATTTTGAAGATAGAATATTATTAAATCCTTACCTCGATTACTTCGATCTCACCTTATAAACGACCGTATTATCAGCTTACAACACTTAGAATTTATCGTAATTCGAAACTCCACACATTTTCACACTTCTATTCGTGACACATCTTTTTATTCATCTGAATTTTCCATAGTATATTCTCATTGACAAAAGAACAATAAATCCTCACTTAATGTATAAAAATGATGCTGCAAGAAAAGATTAGAAATTCGAACCAGCATTAACGCGTCAAACCAGTTTAAACAGTTTAAATTGAAAACTTTAAACTAGATCAAATACAATTATAAAGTACGTACGTAAGTAAATTCTTTTCCATTAATTGAGTCCTATGTTTTTTTGTTAAAGTACGTACGTATAAGAGATTAAACATACGTATAAGCATAATTGTTAATCCCGGATGCTTAATTGAGAAAACGCCATATTGTCTAATTAGTATGTATATAGGTTTAAGGAGAGGCATTAACACTAGCTCTGCTTCATTCATTCATTCATTTTTTTTTTTTTTTGATTTGGTTTTGTGTATTAGCCTTTCGATATTTCCATTCTAGAATTTTAAGAATTATAGATCAAATTGACACGAAAATTTTTAAAAAAAAAAATTCTTACATCTCACCTGATCGGATTAACTTGCGGAAAATTTTAATAAAATAAAGTTAAATTACTATATAAAAAAAGCAAACAAATCAATTAATAATAGGGAGTAAAATGAATAACAATACAATGAATGAACTTTTTTTAAAGGTTGCTTTTATATTTTTATATTTTTATATTGATACGTAAAATGGATCTCCGCATCTTTTCACAATACGGATACATGCTAATTTATTTCCTTTTGATATGTTTGCACAAAATAATCTACCGATCCTCAATAGATTGACTAAATTAACTATTATTTACAACTTTTTTATCTTTATTATTATTATTATTATTTTAACTAAAAATTTACCTGCGCTGTATATCGTAGAGACTTGATTCAGAAAATGATCTAAATAACATGTGAGATATATAGATAACTTGAAGCTTTCGAACGCGCATTACGTATATGCTTTTTGTATCACTAAATCAGGGTCGTATTAGGCACGTGTTGATATATAGATTGGCGTTTCAAACAAGCGCCTTGGGCTGTTAATGTTTAATCTAATGCATTATAAATCATTGTCTTATGAGTACACATACACAAAGCCGAATATACAGTAAATGTGATTATGTTAACTAAAATTAGTCTGATGTGGATAATGTAACCCACATGTTCCGCCATATGACCGATTTCAGTCCCTTGAAAACATGTCCTGTTCAAAGAACTTTTGCATTATGACTATTATGACAGATCACGTCAAAGCACAAAATTTCATTATCGTTAAACAATGTAAACAATGTAAAAATGATGATTTCTATTATAGTAAACCAAAGTTAATTACAGAAAATTCCGTGTTTCCTATGGCTATTCTCAGCTCACTTGGCTTTATAAATCAACTCCTTTATCGATTATATCATGAAGTTTAGTTAACAATTTCTGTCTCGGGTTGATGCTATGCTATAGTCACGTGAAATTGATATTATTTAGTTAGTTAAATAAGGCATTTTATTTATGCAGCATTTTGTACCGATACCGACTACGACTAAACATATAAGGTTAATGCACAATTACGTACAGGTTTATTTTTTGATTATATATTCGTATTACGTATTAAAAAAATTGGCAATTTTTTATTACGGTACGTACGTATACTACGACGTACGTACGTACGTACATACAGTCGATACTGTCTAAATGCTTATTGTCAGGAAAGACAAAAAAATTAATTTTATGCATTTATACAGTATTAACCAATCAGATATCAGACAATTAACTGTCTAAATGCATATCACTATTAATTTTTTTTACGTATCAATTATGCATTTAGACAGTATCGACTGTATATGTATAATATATAAATACTATAAAGTTATTGCTGTATTTTATGGACTATGATGATTGCTGATAATCCACCCGGTACCGCTGGGTTACCGAACGATCAGAAGAGAACATAAAAATACAGCAGTTGATGCATATGGGAACATGCAATAACGGTTTTATTCAATGATTTATTATCTCGGTTTATGAAATAAAAAATTATTTACGTATAATATAGTACGTACTTAAAATTTTACTTAATTTTTAAAATTTTAACAAAAAAGATTGGTTTACAAAATTTTAAATTACTAATTTAACTTATAATTCACTGAATATTCGAATTAAATTCTCTAATATTCTTGCATAAGTATCACGTGAAAATGGATGTTATATATCTGTATATGCAAGGTAGCCGTATACGTATCCGGATTACTTAAAATAAAATTTGTTACAAAAATTGAACTGTCGATACGTATCCAGATCGCATCTCTATTAGTATTATCCGGGTCCTAATGCCCCCCAATTTATGCAATTATGCAATGTCAATTGTACTTTTTTTTTTTCATCCATTCGTTTGTATTTGTTATTCATATTTTGACAAAAAAATAAAAGCTAGTCTATGCTGATAATACAAGTAAAAATGAAAACACGATAAACAAAGATAAGAACTCGTTCTCGTTATAGTTAAGTCCTCAAAATTTCATAGTTATTTTGAAAATTCTAATAATCAATACCTCGACCTGAGAAAAAAATCATCACTATAACCTGTATCGAAAAAAAAGTTTTCTTTCGAATCATAACTTTTTATACCGAACTAATAAAAATTTAAAAATTTTTATTACATTATATTCAGAGTTCATTATATGCAGGGATTATTATAAAAAAGGTCGTTATAGAAAACTTTGGTGTAGATGGATTTATAAATAAATCTCATTCATGAACAAATTAATACAAATAAAATAATTGTAAAATTTTAAAATACAGTGTATTCACAATTAAATAACGGGAAGAATCAACCTCTCGATAATAAAGATTCGATAGTAAAGATTCGATAGTAAAGATTCGATAGTAAAGATTCGATAATAAAGATTCGATAGTAAAGAATTTTGAACTATGGAATTATTAAACTAAATATAGAGTCAATTCTCTTTATAATGAGTGTCTCTATAATGAACTCTGAATATAATGTAATAAAAATTTTTAAATTTTTATTAGTTCGGTATAAAAAGTTATGATTCGAAAGAAAACTTTTTTTTCGATACAGGTTATAGTGATGATTTTTTTCTCAGGTCGAGGTATTGATTATTAGAATTTTCAAAATAACTATGAAATTTTGAGGACTTAACTATAACGAGAACGAGTTCTTATCTTTGTTTATCGTGTTTTCATTTTTACTTGTATTATCAGCATAGACTAGCTTTTATTTTTTTGTCAAAATATGAATAACAAATACAAACGAATGGATGAAAAAAAAAAAGTACAATTGACATTGCATAATTGCATAAATTGGGGGGCATTAGGACCCGGATAATACTAATAGAGATGCGATCTGGATACGTATCGACAGTTCAATTTTTGTAACAAATTTTATTTTAAGTAATCCGGATACGTATACGGCTACCTTGCATATACAGATATATAACATCCATTTTCACGTGATACTTATGCAAGAATATTAGAGAATTTAATTCGAATATTCAGTGAATTATAAGTTAAATTAGTAATTTAAAATTTTGTAAACCAATCTTTTTTGTTAAAATTTTAAAAATTAAGTAAAATTTTAAGTACGTACTATATTATACGTAAATAATTTTTTATTTCATAAACCGAGATAATAAATCATTGAATAAAACCGTTATTGCATGTTCCCATATGCATCAACTGCTGTATTTTTATGTTCTCTTCTGATCGTTCGGTAACCCAGCGGTACCGGGTGGATTATCAGCAATCATCATAGTCCATAAAATACAGCAATAACTTTATAGTATTTATATATTATACATATACAGTCGATACTGTCTAAATGCATAATTGATACGTAAAAAAAATTAATAGTGATATGCATTTAGACAGTTAATTGTCTGATATCTGATTGGTTAATACTGTATAAATGCATAAAATTAATTTTTTTGTCTTTCCTGACAATAAGCATTTAGACAGTATCGACTGTATGTACGTACGTACGTACGTCGTAGTATACGTACGTACCGTAATAAAAAATTGCCAATTTTTTTAATACGTAATACGAATATATAATCAAAAAATAAACCTGTACGTAATTGTGCATTAACCTTATATGTTTAGTCGTAGTCGGTATCGGTACAAAATGCTGCATAAATAAAATGCCTTATTTAACTAACTAAATAATATCAATTTCACGTGACTATAGCATAGCATCAACCCGAGACAGAAATTGTTAACTAAACTTCATGATATAATCGATAAAGGAGTTGATTTATAAAGCCAAGTGAGCTGAGAATAGCCATAGGAAACACGGAATTTTCTGTAATTAACTTTGGTTTACTATAATAGAAATCATCATTTTTACATTGTTTACATTGTTTAACGATAATGAAATTTTGTGCTTTGACGTGATCTGTCATAATAGTCATAATGCAAAAGTTCTTTGAACAGGACATGTTTTCAAGGGACTGAAATCGGTCATATGGCGGAACATGTGGGTTACATTATCCACATCAGACTAATTTTAGTTAACATAATCACATTTACTGTATATTCGGCTTTGTGTATGTGTACTCATAAGACAATGATTTATAATGCATTAGATTAAACATTAACAGCCCAAGGCGCTTGTTTGAAACGCCAATCTATATATCAACACGTGCCTAATACGACCCTGATTTAGTGATACAAAAAGCATATACGTAATGCGCGTTCGAAAGCTTCAAGTTATCTATATATCTCACATGTTATTTAGATCATTTTCTGAATCAAGTCTCTACGATATACAGCGCAGGTAAATTTTTAGTTAAAATAATAATAATAATAATAAAGATAAAAAAGTTGTAAATAATAGTTAATTTAGTCAATCTATTGAGGATCGGTAGATTATTTTGTGCAAACATATCAAAAGGAAATAAATTAGCATGTATCCGTATTGTGAAAAGATGCGGAGATCCATTTTACGTATCAATATAAAAATATAAAAATATAAAAGCAACCTTTAAAAAAAGTTCATTCATTGTATTGTTATTCATTTTACTCCCTATTATTAATTGATTTGTTTGCTTTTTTTATATAGTAATTTAACTTTATTTTATTAAAATTTTCCGCAAGTTAATCCGATCAGGTGAGATGTAAGAATTTTTTTTTTTAAAAATTTTCGTGTCAATTTGATCTATAATTCTTAAAATTCTAGAATGGAAATATCGAAAGGCTAATACACAAAACCAAATCAAAAAAAAAAAAAAATGAATGAATGAATGAAGCAGAGCTAGTGTTAATGCCTCTCCTTAAACCTATATACATACTAATTAGACAATATGGCGTTTTCTCAATTAAGCATCCGGGATTAACAATTATGCTTATACGTATGTTTAATCTCTTATACGTACGTACTTTAACAAAAAAACATAGGACTCAATTAATGGAAAAGAATTTACTTACGTACGTACTTTATAATTGTATTTGATCTAGTTTAAAGTTTTCAATTTAAACTGTTTAAACTGGTTTGACGCGTTAATGCTGGTTCGAATTTCTAATCTTTTCTTGCAGCATCATTTTTATACATTAAGTGAGGATTTATTGTTCTTTTGTCAATGAGAATATACTATGGAAAATTCAGATGAATAAAAAGATGTGTCACGAATAGAAGTGTGAAAATGTGTGGAGTTTCGAATTACGATAAATTCTAAGTGTTGTAAGCTGATAATACGGTCGTTTATAAGGTGAGATCGAAGTAATCGAGGTAAGGATTTAATAATATTCTATCTTCAAAATAAAAATTAAAAATCCATCAATTTTTTTTTAATTACGAAAATTATTATTATTTTTTTTTTCTTAATAAAGAGAAAATGTTTGATCGTGGTACAAAGACAGATTGGTACGATCGATTTTAATTATCGTTATTGCTTTTCACATGTTACATGGGAATGGATGAACGTTGGATTAATCTTTCTTGGATCAAGGTTGCGGCTGCATGCCGGTTATTCGTTACAAATATGCAAAAAAAAAAAGTTCAATAATTTCAAAAAAAGTCTAATTTCATTCATAAGTTTCCATTAATGATACCCAAAAATTGGTACTCGTTTTATAAAACAACAATTTTGGGGCATATTTTCACATGATAGAAATTTGAAATATTTAACTCCGGAGAACTTTTAAAATTTTATTCCTTTACTTTTTTTTTCTTAATTTTTTTGTGAATATTTTCTCAAAGATGATAATAAACGTTGTTTTAATGTTATCGTATATTTGCTTGACCTAAATTAAAGCTTAGTTTTATTAGATTTTCTTTCATCCTTGTAATTGTAAACTTTGAATTATAAAAATTCTATGTTCCCGCAACGAAGAAGCGGTCGTTGGACTGACCAAGTAATTAAAGTTACTCAATTCTTCACACAATAATAATATAAGATTAATTGTTTCACACAATAACAATATAAGATTAATTGCTCAATATCAATTTATAGGAAAAGCAGCTTCTTGAAACATTGGTTCAGACCTATGGTTACAACTGGAGGCTAATCGCAATACTTATGCAGCAAACGCGCGATCAGCGTCAGATTCGGGAACAGTAAGTGATGTTTTTTGTAAATTATTAATTATGTAAATGCGTTTAGCAAATAAATCATTTATTTATACACTTTAAAAAACCTACATTTTTAATTCTGTATTTTTTTTTTTTTAGTTACCTTAATCACCAGAATCCCGCAAGTATATATTAATTTCAAATTTTCATGTTTTTCTCTTTTTAACGGATACTTAATTAATCAATAAATCTTTTATTTTAGTAAACAGACGCAGAATTACATCATCCGAATCCAAAAGAATTCAGGAATTGTTTAGGCAATATGGTCGTCAGTGGAAACTTATCGCTTCATTTTTCCCTGGCTTCAGTCCTATTATGGTGCGTAATCACTGGAACAATCTTCAACGCAAACGGAGTATGTTTTTTCTTCCCTGACTCGTCACGTGACACATGTTCCTTAATTTATACTGTAATAACGATAATACTAAAATAATTTTTTTAGTGAATCAACTTCGGTACTTATAATTAATTTGTGCATATAAGGGACAATCCAAAATATTTCGTCGATTTTGGAAATTGTGCTTATAATTTCTCGAATAATTCCGTTTCAACTTAAAAAAGTATATTTTGAATTAAAATGTCAACTTTTATTATTAGGTCACAAAATCAACAACCGGACTTTGCTCCATTTGGAAGTTATCAACAATTGGACCATCATCAATTTGGGGATAACCAGCAACAACCAGCTCTTTCTCCTCCTTCAGATAGCAGTCGTGAGAAGATGTCAATACCGTTTCTGCTGAACTAAACGTTGATTCTTCACACACATCATTAACAAGGTCAAAGGATCTTCTGTTTTATATTTTTCCTACGTATAAGCAATAAAAATATATTGGTGATTTTATGATTGGTATTACATTTCACTTAATGTCAGCAAATATATATATAGTACATTTTTTCCCTTAAACTTTTTATATTAATACATATATTTTTATAATAAAAAGTTAAATCTCTATACGTATACTGCATTCTAGCTTATTGTCGTCTGTGTTTTTATATTGAAATATAATTTGTAAACTAGTAGTTCCTTAGAACTCATATACAATCACAGTATTAATAGACAAGATGCCACCTTGACCATAGGGTCAAAATTAAAAAAAAAAAAAAAAAAATTGAATAGATATTTATAATAAATTAGTGAGGGCAGAATTCCAACTCTGAATTTCCATGATTTACTACAATAACATTTGTTAATAATTTTTTAGTATAATTTTTATCTTTATGCCCTATCTCGCTATTAGTTAATGTCGCGAATCATAATGATTAAAATAAAATTTGGGGCTTTATTTATTCTCCTAAAACCACTTATACTTGTTTACTATAAATTCTACCCCTAAAGCTGACCCCTAACCCTAAAAAACGGCTAAGAAAATACACCTCAAAACTTTGTGACTTGTCTATTTTGTGTTATCGTTATGCAAAATTTCATTTTAATCTGATTTCATTAGTCAATGGTTTGAAATTAGTTTCGATCCAAACCAATTTTGTCACCAGTTCAGCAGCACACTAGTTTGGTTTGAGTTTAAATCGGAGTGCTCTTGAGATGATACAACCCTAGCTTATACAATTTTTGAACTAAATTAAATATATATTACTAATCATAAGGAAATAGTTACGTAACGTAATTTTGAACCCTTATAAATATAATAATATGCTCATAAAAGAAAAACTTCCGATTGAAATATATATAATGTATATGTCGTACGTCGTAATGGAATTATAGTAGATTTAGAATCTACTTATATTGAATCAGAATTCCAAATTTAGTCGAAGTTGTTATGAAATTTAAAAGCAATTTAAGCTGATTCTAAATTCAATATTATTAATAGATGTATACGTAATCAATCAATTAATTGATAAATTACATAT
>CAJVQC010000959.1:0-11250 GCA_910592285.1 Racocetra persica
ACATATTAAAACAAGAATCAATAATCTTTCTATTTCCAATTAAATTTAGTTGGAATGATTTTTATAATTTTCATGATTTCAATTATTTTATAATAATAATTTGCTTTGATCAGTTATCTATTTCCTTTATTTTCTTTCTTTATTTCTTGTTAAATTTAATAAATACTAGCACCACACATATGTAGTATCACGATTATAATGATTATAACAATTACAATAGAGGTTTTAAAGTTAACATGCAGAATCTAATTTTGTCAAAAATAGATAACGTATTTATTTTCAAATAAGTGATGTATTAATATTACTAGTCTATAACAGTTATGATTATTAACCGGTTATGACTAGTCATGACCAAACCTATTCCTAAGCATAAGAACAAAAATAGTATAATAAATTAACCAAAAATATTGCTTAAAGGAACGAAAGAAACAAAGTGAGAAACATAATTATTTTCAAACCTTCTGACTGATTCAACAAAATTCACCATATTCTCCTAGCAGAAATAATGAATTATTTTTCTGGTATTTAGAGTAAATGAGTTATTTATTATTTTGTATAAGAACATAACAGCAATAAAATTGTGATTAATAACATATAAATATATAATTAGTGAATAAAGATCATTATTGTTTTAATATTTAGCAAACTAATCAAGTAAGCTATTTTAGTATCCATTGGTGCTGAAATATCATAATATGAATATAACGCATCAAATATGTTAACAAATAATATTTTAATTGTTATTATTAAAAAATAATTTATGATTGTAGTTCCAACCTTGAGTCAAGAAAAGGTTTATAATTTACTTCGATATCAATTTAAGAAACTAGTCTTAGTTTGCATTACTTCTATAAACTGTCATATCCTGAGCTTGTATCTTTATTCATACTTTTCATTAATAATAATTTAATATTTATATAACTTTACAATCCTATAGGATTAAAATAATAACGATCATAAGTATTCTTAAATATTAAATAATATACAGATAGATATATTATTTTTGAATAATTTTCATTGTCTAAGTTGATTTTATTATTTATTTGGGATTTGGTATAGCAAACTATAATAATTTGAGATTTGAACAATAATTATACAAAAGGGATATAATAAATTAATATTTTACTATTTGTCTATATTTATGAACTTCACATCATTAAATTAAGCAATAAAAGTTATTGTCTTCTAATTGAATATAAGTATTATTTAACTATTAAATAGTTATGTAAATAATAGTTTTATATTTTTATTAATATTAATTGCTAGCTATATATAGTTTTTATTTTTATTGTTTTTTTTTGAATATTAATGCTGAAACTATGTTTCTGACTTTATTAAAATTTAATTTAATTCTTCCACAATGAAAAGAAAATTCTTACAAAGAAAAGAATCTATTTAAATTTTATATTTTAAGATAGCAAGAAAAGAAACTCGGATTAATTTATCTGCAGTCTAAACCAACTAGAGTGGCCATGGCTCACCTAGATTTGTAGATTAGTAATTATATAGTTTAAATTTGTTTGATATTTGATCTATAAAGGATACCATAATACAATTTTAGTACTAGCTGTAGTAAGTAGTAGGGGTTGAGAAGACTGAGAGGTAAAAGGAGATAGAACTGATAGAGAAGTTATAGTATTATTAGAAGATTAAATTGAAGAACAAGAAATACAATAAGGTATTCAGATATTATAATAAATTTGTAAATTAAGATATAAAAGAAATTTAATGGTAATAGTTAACGCTAATGTAGCAAATAAAGTAATATCTTTGAGTAGTTTTATTATATCAAGAAAAACTAACCCAAACTAAGTAAAGTTAATAGATGGAATATGTTGAGTTGATAACCTGTTGTAGAGGATTATTAATAAGATTGTGCAATAGTGCAGGTAATAGGCAAGTAATTCAATATTGTAATATACTAATTTGATTGCATTGATGACAGTTGGGTAAGATATAATAGTTGCATTTATACAATATATGAGAAGTAAATAACTTATCAAGAAGAATTTTAACTCAAAATAATTTAAGAGTAGAAGATTGAAAGCTATATGAGAAATTTGAAATTTTTTGGTTGTTAATATAATACCAAGTAGCAGCCTAGTTGATATAAGCAGTGATTCAAGACTACTATTGAAATCTGTACTGAGATGATCACAGAGCCTAGATGTAAGAATAATATATAATACAGATAGTATATCGAGTTGGTAACTCTAGAGGGTATTCATCTAATTGAAGAGAATAGTTGGGATTGTAAATATTATGAGGTTCAAAAGTAAGAAAGTTTGAGATAAGGTGACTATGAGCCAATTGGTCAGCAAGATTATTGAATCAATCTTCTTGATATGCAGTAACTTTGTAAAAAATAATTTGATAGTTATATGATTGAGTAAAATTAATAAAGATATATCACAATGTAGAGTATAGAGTATTTGTAGTAAAAAGAGAGTGTAGTGAGTTTTGAAGGCTATTATATTTGGAAATAACAGATTGTGAGTCTGTAAAAATATGAATAATACAAGATCTAGGTGTAGTGTTAATTGCTAACAATATAGCAACAAGTTTTGCTTTGAAGGAGCATAGGCAGTATTTGATTTGAACTTGAAATTTATGTAATATATTGTTCTGATAGATTTGTACCTATCCAATACTCATAGAGCAGTCTTGTGTGCCAAAGTCTAAGATAGAGCTATCTGTATAAAAAGTAATTTCAGAAAGTTGAGTATTAGAGTTGACAATAGTTTAGAGTGTATTAGTAAGAGATCCAGATTCAAATATAGAAGAAATTGAAGCAGAGTTGTAAGAAATACTAGAAGTAGATAGAATATAGAGAGAATGACAAATTGCAATAGAATATATCACATCTAAATAATTAGTGTAAGGTTTAATAGTTTTTTTTTAAGAGTTATAAGTGCAAAAAAATCTAGATACTAAATTAATAGGAATAAATATTGTATATCTATTGGCAATGAGATTAGAATTGTGAGAACAGCCAGGATATATATTAAAATTAATAAGTTGAGTTAGATATAATTTGGTAAATTGTAGTAGAAAGAAGCATTGCCAGTATGTAATAAAAACAAGACTAGTTGGAGTAATCTGTCTTTTTGCTTTATCTACTATTATTTGGTCCTTAATAGTAGTTATAAGCCATAGCTTTGATCTTAAAGAAAAGTGACTAGTAAAAAAACTATAGTAATCAATATTAGGAAGTTTTTATTGTTATAAAATATTCTGTTACTATTGTGATCTAATGCTATATTTTTAAGGGTTGTAAACCAAAAGGGTTTCTTTTTTCTAAAAATTTTACAAGTCTTGGTGCAATATGCTCTTAGCTAAGAAAGCAAGAATTGTTATATATAAAGAGTTGATCTAATAGAGAAGATGAAATTTGTGAAGTTGCTTCTTAAAGAGCATATAGTTAGGTATGATAAAAGTATTGATTCAAGAAATATAGAGTCTTCTTGAGGAGTATATAGAATCTCATAAATTGGATTGTAGGTAATTGATATATTGAGATGATTAAAAAGTTTAAAAATTTTAAAGTTGGTTAAGTTTTTGTTAGAATTATCAATAATAGGATTAGAATGTGTTAAGATATTTGTAAATGACCAAAGATTGTTTTGGAGTTGTTGAAGATGAATTCGGAAACTAGTGCCTAGAAGATTAGGGTTATTAATTTGCTTAATATAGTTGATAATATGATGTTGAAGTTGAATATTCCAAATATTACGAATATTATAAAGTTGTAGGTGAAGAAGAGTACTTGTAGGAATTGAACAGTTTAGCTTAGCCTTGCTTGACAAGTTTAATATAATGTAAAAGTATTTGTTTACAGATTTGTTGGCTAAGTACAAGATTGTGGAGTCAGTATTTAATAGATGGTATAATAACAGTATTAATAATATATCAAGCATGTATATTAGTAATATACTTAGTATCTGCAATTTGAATAAGATATAGTAATCCTCAATAATAAGTTATATTTGTTTTGAGAATTTGTTATCAAGTATGAACCAGCATTCAAGAAATTTAAAGAGAATATAAGGGAGGGCCAAAAAATACATATTTTTATTTTGACAAAATTACACCCTCCCCTCTAGATTTTTTATCTTCTCTATTTTTCTATATATAGACATATTTTTTTAAAAAGACCTACTTCTCCCAAAAGAAAATATATATTTTCTAACTCTTTTCTAAAATAAGTATAAAGATAATAGATGTTGGTTATATAATAGGAGTATACTAGAAAAGAGAGTTATTAGTAAAAAGAATAGATTTAGCAGGATTAATTTGTATGTTAACTATATTGTAAAATGATTTGGCAGTAGAGAAAATTTGTGATAATTTATTTTGTGAGGAAGCTAGCCAGAGAGTATTATCCATATAGGCTAGTACTGAGCATTTAGCTTGAAGTTTGTTAAATGATCTGTTCTTAAAATTAGTAATCCAAGATTTGTATAGTATATTTAGAAAACCATGAGTGGATATATAATATAAGTGGGTCATAATATATTTTTCAAAGAAGTGGAGTAATAGTTTACCTTGGTCAATATTATTTTAAACAGAGTACATCAGCAAAATTTATATATAGATATATATTGATTATTATTCCCAAAGATATATATCAATTATAATCCCCCTGCTGATTTTAATCAATTGTGATTATTATAGATATATAGCTAAGATGGTTAATAATCAATATATAACCAATATGATATTAATCAATACAAAAATAATTAATATTTCCATTCTATAATATATAATACTTTATAATTTATTAAAAATTTTTTAATTTATTATATTTTTTATACGTATTATACAATTATTATATAATTATTACATAATTCTATAATTACTATATACAACCCTAACTAAAACTAATACTTTTGTTGATTTTGTACTAGTTTTAATTTTTTCAGATTATAAACCTTATTCCCAGCTCCAAGATCTCAATGCTATATCAAAGTCATATTCTTAATCCTAAATTGATAGCTCATGATCACAAAAGGACTATTAGTATACCTTGACCCGAATCTATTACACTTTTTTATCAAAGCAAAGCCTAAAAAAGCAGAAAAATATTAGTAAATAACCAAAGAAAAACAACAAGAACACAAAATAAGAGACTGGTACTTATTTTTTGTATTAGTCCCAGTTTCAAGATCTTAATCCCAAATCTATTACACCTTTTCTGGCAAAGCAAAAAACCTAAAAAAGAAAAAAATTAGTAAATAACAAAAGAAAAAACAACAAGAATACAAAAAAAGAGACTAGTATTTATCTTTTGTATCAGTCTCAGTTTCAAGATCTCAATTTCAAATTTATTATACCTTTTCTGATGAAGCAAAAAACCTGTAAAAAAAGAAAAAAATTAGTAAATAATGAAAGAAAAAACAATATGAACGCAAAAAAAAAACTGGTATCTATCTTTTGTATCAGTTCTTGCTTCAAGATCTCAATTCTGAATTCATTACATCTTTTCTAACAAAGCAAAAAACCTGCAAAAGAAAAAAAAAATTAGTAAATAATAAAAGAAAAAACAACAAGAATACAAAAAAAACTGGTACTTATCTTTTGTATTAGTCCTAGCTTAAAGATCTCAATTCTGAATCTATTACACCTTTTTTAGCGAAGCAAAACCTGAAAAAAAATTAGTAAAGAATGAAAGAAAAAATAACAAAAATATAACATAAAAGACTGGTACTTATTTTTTGTATCAGTTTCGGCTTCAAAATCTCAATCTCAGTTCTATTACATGACAGAACAAACCTGCAAAAGAAGAAATTAGTAAAGAATAAAGAAAAGTAATAAGATAATACAATAAAAAACTAGTACTTATTTTTGTACCAGTTTCTGAATTCTAAATCTTAACCTAATCTTATTTTATTTTCCCTAACAATAAACAAACCTGTGAAAGAAAGAAAGTATTAGTAAAGAATAAAAAAAAACCAGAAAAGAAAAAAAAAGACTGGTACTTCTCAGTCGCACAATATGTTACATCTAAATTTTTGTATATATAAACTTATAGCAAAAATATATAGAATTACATATAAACTTTGTTGCAATAATGTTTTTCATTTATATATTAACTTTAAATTAAATTTTACAAATAAATACATCAAAAAAAAGTAAAAAAATCTAGTTTAAGCCAAATTAAAATTTTGCAATTTTGATACAATTTAAAAATATAACTTTGTTAAAAGAAAAAATTTAGCAAATTTAAAGTAAGAATTATATATAAAATTATATTTTGAACAATTTTAATTAGAGAGTAAAGAAGAGTTATTTTAATAAAAAAAAGTTTTCTATATACTAATGTTAAAATTTTTAGTTTTTCTATATAAAACTTTTTTTTTGTTTAGATAACCTGTTCTGACCTCTTAAACAAATTTGTTCAGCATATAATTCTACGTATTTCATATTTTGCTGATTTTGTTTTTTTAACTTATTACTAAGTGAAAGATTGGGTCAAAGGTTATACAAAAAATTTTTTTAAAAAAATTTTTTGAGAAAGGTCATACTGTAATATGATACAATTTATATATAGAAATTAAGATTTTGCGAATATGGGCTGTATCATTTTAAAACTTTTTTTCATATTAAGTTAACTACCTTTGGGCTTCTAATTGAAGTTGTAGAGTTCATTAAAGAAATCTAATGGTGGTTAAATCATCAAAATTGGCTTTGTAGATTACAAGATATCTTGAAAAATATTTTACCAACTATATAAAATTCTTTTTCAACAATAGTATTGTTAAAAGAAAATTTTACATAGTTGATAAAATGTTTTTTGAAGATATCTCTGATCTACAAGACTGATTTTGACAATTCAACTACTATTAGATTCCTCTTAACAAGCTCTACAACTTCAATTAGAAGCCCAAAAATGGTTAACTTAGTATGAAAAAAAGTTTTAGAATAATGCAGCCCATATTCACAAAACTCTAATTTCTATATGTAAACCATATCACATTACATTATGACCTCTCTCTGGCTGACTGGCAAATCACCAATTTGTATAATCTTTGACCCAATCTTTCATTTAGTAAAAAGTTAAAAAAAACAAAATTAGCAAAATACAAAATATGTAGAATTATGTGCTAAACAAATTTGCTTAAGAGGTCAGAACAGGTTATCTAAACAAAAAAAAAATTTATATAGAAAAACTAAAAATTTGATATTAGTATATAGAAAACTTTTTTTTTATTAAGATAACTCTTCTTTACTCTCTAACTAGGGTTGTTCAGAATATAATTTTATATATAATTCTTACTTTAAATTTGCTAAATTTTTTTTTGACAAAGTTATATTTTTAAATTTTGTCAAAATTGCAAAATTTTAATTCGGTTTAAACTATATTTTTTTTACCTTTCTTGATGTATTTATTTGTAAAATTTAATTTAAAGTTAATATGTAAACATAAAAACATTATCACAATAAAGTTTATATATAATTCTATATATTTTTTCTATAATTTTATATATAAAAAATACTGTATATATAAAATATGTGATAAATCAGTTGACTGTTATCTTTGTGCTAGTTTCTGAATTTAATTTTCCAGCAAAGAACCTATGAGAGAAGAAAGGTATTAAAGAATAAAAAAATAGTAAAAAAAAGGCTGATACTTATCTTTGTACCAGTTTTCAAATTCAAATCTTAGTCTTATTTCACCTTTCTTAGCAAAGAATAACCTGTAAAAAAAGAAAAGTATTGGTAAAGAATAAGAAAACCAACAAGAAAAAAAAAGTCTGTACTTATCTTTGTACTGGTTCCCAAATCCAGATCTTAATTCTGTTTCACCTTTCTTGGTGAAGAACAACCTGTGAAAAAAGAAGAGCATTAGTAAAGAATAAAGAAAACCAACAAGAAAAAAAAGTCTAGTACTTATCTTTGTACTAGTTTCTGAATCCCAGATCTTAATTTCATTTTACCTTTCTTGGCAAAAAACAACCTGTAAAAAAGAAAAGTATTAGTAAAGAATAAAAAAAACCAACAAGAAAAAAAAGTCTGGTACTTATTTTTGTACCAGTTCCCAAATCTCAGATTTTAACTTTGTTTTACTTTTCTTGGTAAAGAACAACCTGTAAAAAAGAAGTGCATTAGTAAAAAATAAAGAAAACTAACAAGAAAAAAAAAGTCTGGTACTTATCTTTGTACCAGTTTCTGAATTCCAAATCTTAATTCCATTTCACCTTTCTTGGTGAAAACAACCTGTGAAAAAGAAGAGTGTTAGTAAAGAATAAAGAAAACTAACCAGAAAAAAAGTTTAGTACTTATCTTTGTACCAGTTTCTGAATCCAGATCTCAGACGAAAAACAACCTATAAAAAAAGAATAATGTTAGTAAAGAATAAAGAAAAACCAAAAAGAAAAAGAAAAAAGATCTGACAAAACAAAAAAAAAAATATTAAAAAAAATTTTAATAAAAAAATAAATTGAGCAAAGTAGATTATTTTGTAATATAGATTATAAATCTTGATATAGTTTTAATACATTGTAAAATTATCATTATGTACATACATACATATGAATTGTATAAATTTATATACTAAAAAAAGTTAAAGTTTATTGATACCATTGTTACTATTATGTAGATTGCTATATAGCGATTAATAACTATTAATTATTATATATTGGTTTAAAGAAACACATTAATAATTGATTAATAAATATACAATGAATTATATCCTTTAATCGATATTTATTGATTATTGATATATATCATTTTATAACAAGTTTATCTTTTTTTTTACTTCACGATCCTTCCTTTATTTTTAAATTAGCAGTATCTTAGCTAAACCTATATTATCTATAAGAAATACTTTATGTTTATACAAATAAAAAATCTTCTGATCTATCTCATTATCGCAGAAAAATGAAGTAAACCCCAAATTTATGCTAGAATATGACCCAGGAGTGACCCGTCTAAGTGAACATTTTCCTTCTTTCAGGATCCTCAACTTGCTGAGGATGTGAGCTCCAGAGATCAAAAGATAGTTTTTACTGATCTTGTCAAAATCACTGCTCTACAATAGAGTGCTGCCAATCTGATAACACTTTCTTATAGAGAAGTAAAAAAGAAAAAAAAAGGTAAGTATAGAGCGAAAAAGAGGTAAGCAAAAAAACAGACATACAAAGAAGACAACCAAATTATAAAGAAGTTAAAAGACTATCCTAAAATTTAAGAGAACTTGTCTACAGATATAAAAACCTGCTAATTGTGTAAAAACTATCTATATGATCATAGATATCTATATATAAAACTATTTAACAAAAGAAACTACAATGCACTTTAGCCTGTACTAAAGACTAAAAATTATATGTCTACAACTTCAGAATATTGCATATCTCATATTATTACTTTAATTGTTAACTCTCATATTAAATCCAACTTGGGTTCTAGAGTAACTGATTTTAAAGTCTCGACATGTGATCGTTGGTTTTAATTTCAGTTTCAAAACTTTCTTCTCACATGTGTTTGTTGTTTTTCTTATTCATCATAGCACAACTCGAGACTTTCTGAGAATAGAAGTGGTAAACAATGCTGATTCTTTGATAATCTTTTGGAGGGGATAGCCAAACCTCCCACTTTTTATTAAAAATTATAAAAAAAAGGAGCAGCCCAAGGAAAAATAGTTTTGTAAGGTTTCAAATTTAAAAAGTACTTTTTCAATATGTTTGTTTCTTTCTTTAGTCTTTTCTTCTTCCAAACATAGATTCCTGTGCTATAGTGTTTCCAAAATATCCTTTTGGTTTGAATACCGAATACGTAAAGGGAGTCTACCAAGAAGAGAAGCTTGACTTCTCTAAAAACCAACATATAGTCATTTGCACCTCAGTGTATTACGTCTGCAGTCTTCATCGACAACAATCTGTTACCGGAGATAGAAGTTTACTAGAACTTTAGGCTTCAACTCTTCATCTTGCGTTTGGTAAAAATTTGGTTCAAGTGATCATTGGAGAGAGTTGATTGAATACCATAAAACAAGTTTATCAATTTATATCGTTAATTTTTAATTGATATATATTGATAAATAGTTATATATTGATAATTATCTATTTATAAATTTTGCTAATGCTATAGAATGGTTTATTATTTTATTAGTTTATTATTTTGATATTGTATTTTATTATTTATTATTATCTTATTATTATTTAGTATTATTTAGTTATTATTATTAGAGTAGAATTTAGCAGACATGTAGTACGCTTAACTCTTAACAATAAATGATTAGCAATTAGCGATTACACTTAGCGATTAATGATTAACGATTATGCTTAGCGATTATGATTAGTGCTTAACACTTAACAATTAGTGATTACACTTTACGTATAGCACTAAATAAACTATGCTTAGCTGCAATGATTAGCAATTAGCTTTAAAGATATAAAAAGAATATAAATTTTCTCAAGTTAACATTAGATCTGCACCATCCACCTCTTAGACCCAGACTTTCCCTTTTCTCAAATTCTCTTGTAATATTATAGAATTCTTTAGGAATAGGAATCTAAGGATAGTCTAACTTATTCTCTCTAATAAAACATATATTTTATCTATAAACTATTGTCTGCCTGAACTGCCACAGACAGAAAGATATAGTTTCTAGTTGTAGTAGAAATTATACTTACCTGTTGAACACTGCTATAAACCTGTAAAGGATCCTTATAGCCATGTCATTGTTATTGTACTGCTGTTAAGAAGACTATGGTACTGTAACATTTGTTCCTCCTGGCAGAAAATATTTTAAAACTATTACTGGATGATATTATCCTGGGCCCCTCTGGATTATTAGCTGTTTACTAGAAGATAGTTATCCCAGATTGAATTGAGTATTGTAGATGACAACCTCTGCTATTAAGAATTTATTTAGCTGGTATCTAGATGTATTTCCAGGACAACTGAAAGATTCCCCATGAGCCAAAGTGTAGACGTAAGGATCCAACCTAAAGAATATTGACAGATTCTCCACGAACCAAAGTGTAGACATAAGGATCTAACCTAAAGGATATTGACGAATTTCCTACGAGCCAAAGTGTAGATGTAAGGATCTAACACCAAGAATATTATTTATTTCATTTTCTCTTTCTCTGCTAGCAATTAGCATTTAGACTTTGCTTTATGACTGATAGAGTCACTGAACTATACAACAAATATATTGTAAACCACAAGTATGAATACCAACAAAACTCTGCCCTTCCCTTTACTACTCTACAAACCTTAAACCCAGACCTCTCTTGTCAACTT
>CAJVQC010000960.1:0-11245 GCA_910592285.1 Racocetra persica
GTGGCTTTCTATGATTTGGTGCATATTCGTGTAACCCCTCTATTACACAAAGGCCCCAAAATCTTCCAGTTCTGACAAATTGGTACAACCACAGTTACAGGGTCTTGAGTTTTCCCGGCCACAGCGTTAGTTACCGAATCCGTTTTTCAAATTCAATTTTCGTCTCCAATGGAAATTGAACTTGTACTCAACCGCTTGGGGATGCGACAACTTCACCACTTCACTAAGTTGCCACACCCTAATCTTTATAAATTAATTACCTCATTGATACTATGATTAATAAATTGTTATTAACTTATAATTTTGCATAGATCATATATGTAAGAAACTAATGATCGATAAGCAGCACGAATAATTTAATTTATTTTCTCAAATTCCTTTCAAATTATCTCATCCTTACAAATTAATTACCTTATTGATACTATGATTAATTAATTCAAATTATATATATAATAAATTAATGATCGATAAGCAACACAAATAATTTAATTTATTTTCTCAAATTTCACTACTACTACTTTTCATTATATCATCCTTATAAATTAATTACCTTATTGATACTGACTTTTAATTTCAATTAAATTACATAGATACTGTGAATATGAAACTAACAATCGATAAGTAGCACAAATAAGGTATATGTATTAAAACTATAGTAATAAAATATATAAGTAATAAGCTATCACTCATAGAAATAGCTTATACACATAAGTAATCATAATTAATTAAATCAAGGTCTAGTTAATTATATCTTGATAATTAATTAACAGATCATACTATAACGATAATAATTAATTTATACCAATTAAGACACTATTGTGTATATATGTAGAGTTGTTTATTATGGTGCTTAGTCTTATATGTTAAAGTGGCTAACAAATCCTGAATGTTACCGAATTAACAAAACATACTGGAATAATTATAATGAAAACTTCATTAGAAGTTCAGAATATGGGTGATATATGTATAAAAAAGCAGACAAGCCTTATTCATGTAATTTGCTAAAAATTGAATATTTCATAATTGATAACATGGCTTTTAATAGAGAGATTTTTAATATAGATTTCTCAAATTTAAACAATAATTGTGAATATATGCGCTGAGTTTTCCAGGCTATAGATTCTTTATTAATATAATATACATTAACATATTCATATATTGATATAATTATAACAATAAATTAATTTATTTTTTCATATATTCGTCTTTTAAATCTTATTATATTATTTTTGCATATCTAGTAGCCATTATTAAATCTTATATTTTGCTGGCAAACTTCTTTTCGCAAGCCCAAGATCTAAATAAATTGATTAAAAAAATTGGGGTTGAAAAATAATTATCAATAATTTATAATATAGCAATTATATTTACCAAGATAGCTTTGTCTTGAATTTTTAATCTTTAGTAATTGCGAACCTGACTTTAAGGATTTGGCTTTTTATTTTTAATATTCATGCATATATTTGTATTATTATCTGAATCTGAATTGCTAAAAAGGAAGCCAAATTTTCTGTTTTGCTTAATCATAGTGCTATATATAAAAAATACAATACTATGATGTATACTTGTAAGAACTGGGAAATTACTATGAACCAAAATATTAGACCTAAAAGCCACTGCTTTTGACTCTCTTTAATATGAACAACTAATTTAAGTTCTGGAAACACTAATTGTCTATCCTTGAATACCCCAAGTGGGCAGACCACACAAAGTAAATTATAGTGGTCTTTTAGATCTCGATGGAACTAAAAAATAATATTAAAATTAACTGCCACAGTGGAAAAAGCACCAAATGATTTAGGGACGTTTGGTCCAAGATCAAGTTTTCTTATTTTTGTATACAAGGCCAGATATATATCTCTAATATAACTATTAACAATATCAGATAATGGTTGAAGGCCTTGTATTAATCCTTGAACACATTTTAAATGATCCTTATTATGAGATAAGGTGGTATTTGCATTTGTGTAGCGTTCATTATTGTTGCTTATGAAGCCACCAAAATGCTCTACTAATTCTTTTTTAAATTCTTTCGATTGATATTTTTTATTATTGAGATTGTGATTATAATATTGGTTTACTATAATCCTTGTATTTTCAATAATCGTTGTAGTAGGTAGGTCAAAAAAATCCACTACAGTTTTACTAAAAGAATTTTTGAAGCATTGTAGGTTGAGGATATGGTAATAGTCTTTAATTTTATTACCAATTGCTACATCTTTTGTGACCTTTTTAGCTACATCTAATTTATTTGTTGATGATTGACTAAATGTTCCTGAGATATTATATTCTTTTTGTATTTTTTTTGAGCTTCTTGATAAGCATATATAATATAAGACCAGAGGTGATGGCAGTGAAGACAAAATCGCTTATTAAAATTGTGAACCTTTGAAAAATTAGCCCACAACCCAAACTCGTTCTACTATTCAGGTGTTGAATTTGAAGAGCCTTCATTAAAGGTCTCAGACTCTAGCAGAGTTATATAATGTGTTGGTATTTTAGAGTTATCAATAAGTATTGGTTGGATAGTTTGTTTCTGTTGCCTTCTTTCTAAAAACTTTTTAATAAAAGTAAATTTTGGATCTATCAAAATATAAGGCTGTGAAATTTTAGTTGATTTAGGATCACTAAAAAAAAAGTCTTCTGATATCTATTAGGTACAGATATATTCACGAGCCTTATCTTTGGTTGACTAGCGGGTTTCTGATTGAGTTTTATGCTAAAGAATATATATTCAGAAAATGTCTCATGAGATGATATATTTTATTATAAAGCTAAATAAAAATATTTAAGGTGGATATATTTAAACCATTTCTCATCTTGTAGCTTAGCATTAAACAGGAAGCTCGTTTGGTCTTCCTCTCTTCACAACAAGATAATCATAATTTAACAATCACACCCTCAATAATAGTAACAATGAAGAGGGAACAGTCAGATCCTAGGCCTGTCTTGAAAGGCAAAAACTGCCTCTGAGAAGACTAAACTATAAAAAAAAAACTAAATATAATGAAAGATGATTAATATTAACATACTTTTAGAGGATTATAAAAAATATTCTTTCTTTTATCAGCTTGGTTAAGTATAATATTGGATATGGAATTGCCCTTATTGGTGATTAAACTAACGGGCTTTTCAATTTTTGCTTTTTTTATAATACGCAAATTCTTTTTACGAAGATTTCTCTTAGAGGCCTTGGATAAAATAATAGTATTTTGCAACGACATAGTAACAATAGAAGTAAGTAATTTTATAAAAATTTTTTAAATGTTTTCGAGAAAAATAAGCAAATTGGAATAGAACTTTGTAGTGAAAATAACTTTTTTATTATAAATTACGATTTATTTTTATTTAATACATAACAATTTAACATGAAGCAGTATATGATATAAATAACTCGGCATTGCAATCATTCAATATGAGTCAACTAACAATTTCTATTTGGTGTTATAATAATTACTAACAAACAATTAAGAATCAACCAGGGTGGCCTCAAAGTGCAGATTAATAGCATAGCTATAGCTGCAGCTGTGTTTTATAAACAATAATCGATATTAGTATTAAATCTCAAACCCCTTAATAAACAATTGTATCGATTAATAGCTTTAAGGCTTATCATTAATTGGTTATTTATATGCACTTTGGGGCTGCTCTGGTCAATTCAATAATTAAAATATTTACTAAATTCAGTATAACAATAATAGCTATATTTGGGACTACCTCTACTTATACATAGAGAGGTACTTTAAAGTGTTATGCATCATATATTTTTGACTATTTAGTTAAAGTTAGGATAAGGGTTAGTTCAGAGTTAGAGAGACTTGTTATATCATTATAGATTTAACTCAGGGACATCAGCATTAAAGAGATGAAAGTAGGTATCTATTGTCTTTTTATTTATATCCAAAATATCAAACCAATATTCCTTTATTGTGTCTCAGACACTAACAGTACTAATACCTTTATTTCTACTAACCAGACTAGCAAGTTCAAACTTACTAGAACCCAACTAAAATACCAATTAACTTTTAGTAGATTTTAAATTATCAGATGGGTTACCTTGAATTTGTCATCTCAACTCAACATCAATATGACAAATTCGAAGTTGTCACATGATAAGTTCGAATTTGTCATCTCGACTTAACATCAATATGACAAATTCGAATTTGTTATATAATAAGTTCGAATTTGTCATGTAGATATTGAGTCGAGATGACAAATTCGAATTTATCACTTAACAACTTCGAATTTATCATATAGACATTGAGTCGAGATGAAAAATTCAAGATAACCCATTTGATAATTTAGAATTTCATGATCAACCAGTTATTATTTTACAGATGTTTTTCAAAAAAATATAGAAAATGATTTCTATATACTCATATGGAGAATCAGGAACGGTGAATACTTCTATTAAGAATAAAATAAATAAAATAATCAAATTAGTTTTAGCAAAAAAATAGCTAAAAAAAGAGAAAAAATAATACAGATTTGAAAGCGTTTTATATAGTAGTTCTCTAGATCTTGATCTTTATCTATTTCTTTATCCGGAATCTTGATTTTAATCCTAGCGCTTCATTTACTTTGCTATGAACTACTGTTATATTTATAAAAAAACTTATCATATGATTATTACCTATTTTATCTGAGACTTATGCATCAAATTTTGTTTTTTAATTATCAAAATCTTGTTTTCTATACATATGTACATATTAATACTGTATAGCTATTAGTTCCAAAAATAAACACCTTTTTTTGGATATAATGCTGGTCAAAATAATTACGATACAAGCCGAAATTAGTATAGTGCAAACCAAGGTTACTTATTTTCGAAACTATAGGGTAGTATCTGATAAAATTTTGAAATATATATAAAATCTCTATAAATATTATATAAATATGAAGCCCGCTTTTATACAAATAAAAAACATAATAACCCACAAATTTCATTCTACCCTATTTAACAATACGAATTCACTATTTCTTCACTCTGTTCTATAATATTATTTAAACTTTTTACTGTTACCACTCTTACCAACATCATAATACCCAAACATATTTTATAAATTATTTTTACTACTTACTGCAACTGTATCCTCTCCAACACAAACCTTGTTAATAGTTAATTATTAGTTTTAATTTTGTGAAACCTATTTTTTAAGAAAGTTAATCTGTGAAACTTGATTTACCCTGTGACTACACTATAAGGTTACAAAAAGCTTATATTATAATCTGAAAAATTATTTCAATATGTATCAATTCTGTTATAACAAAAAATAATTTTTGATTGCTTTAATTTGAGGTATAGTAAGGTCTGCAATTGAATAAAAACCGTATGATTTAATTCATCAAATTTTGTCAACCCCAATTTTTTTAAATAAATTATACACAGTATTTGCTCTTTGTGTTCTTTTTTGTAAAGTTTGTAAATCTACATCTACAAGATAGGTTAAAAGTTCTCTATAGACTTTTAATTTTGCCTTGTTTATAGATACTCTAGTATTATTTAATATTTTTTTTACTTGTTTTTCAAACTCTTCAGCATAATGATACCAGGATAATATTTCAGCTTGGTTTGCATATGTTGCATGTTCTTTATTATGATTTGCTTTATTATATAGTAAAACCAAACCTGATATTGTATCATTTTTTTCAACAATACTTGTATCTTTACTACTACTAATAACTTCGGATATATCATCAACAGGAGTTTTTAATTGCTTGAAGATTCCTTGAAAATTTTTATCTTTTCTTATTACAGTTGAAACCAACGAAGTAGATGCTACCAATATGATAGATTCAGTATATGTAAATTCATTATGTATAGATTCAACATATATAGGTTCAACATACATAGATTCAATAGATGTAGATTTAGTAAAAGATGATATAGCAGGTACCATAGATATAGCAGATACTAAAGATGTAGTAGAAGTAGATGCTAGAAATGTAGTAAGTGCTAAAGGTATAGGTATAGTAGATGTAGTAGATGCTGTAGATACTATAGTCATAATAGATGTTATAGATGGCATAAGCGTATTAGGTATTATCGTGTTAGTATCAAAGTTTTCATCATTATCTATATTCATTTTGGTATTTATTAAATTTTTAACGGTCTTGTTTTTAGTATCTGCCTCATTTCAACAATTAAAACAAAAAAGTTTTAAATTAACAACCCAATGGCTTATACATTTTTTGTGAAAAAATGCCAGCATGTTAAAATTGTAATTAATTCTTGAAGAGTTGGATTAATTATATCTTGACAAACTATGCAAATATCTTTTTCTTCTAAATTAATATACTTAGAAATTTCCTCAAATGTATTCTGAAAAATAACTTTATATATAAATTTTTTTAATGTTTCTATTGTTATATAATAATACTTATTACAATGTTTGTTGTTTGAAAGAGCCATTATGAGAATTTAGAGTGCTCTCAAAACATCTTCCTTAGTGTAATTAGCTAACTATAGAGATCGTGCACAAGTACTATAAATAATGAGATCGTGCACAAGTACTATGAGTAATGAGATCATGCACAAGTACTATGAATAATTAAAGTAAACCCTATGGTAATTTTGTCAAGAATTCAATTGGTGATTCATAGCAACTCTTTCTAACAATCCTCTGGACAACACAACAAAAAATTTGAACTACAAAAAAATGCTATAGAAAGTTTCAAAAAAATTACTATTACGGTTCTGTCTTTGAGTAAACAGTTGTCAACAAAGCCTATAGATGTGAAACACCAAGAAGCAGGTGTATTGTGGGTGGTTTTTCTTGGGTCAAGTTTTTGTTAATTTGTCAGACTCCTCAAGATATTTGGCATCCAAACCAGAAGGTTTATTCTGGAAACTGAACTTACCTTTGAACAGGTTGCTGTCGACGAAGTTGAGAGACGTGAAATACCGAGGAGCAAGCGTATCTTGTACGGTTTTTCTTGAGATCAAGCTTTTGTCTAGTTCAGCAGACTCCTCAAATTATTCGGCATCTAAACTAGAAGGTTTATTCTAGAAGCAAGTAGTGGAAAGGCCCTCGCTGTAATAGTAATAGTTTTGGAATCAACTATACGACTATAAAACTTACAAAAGAACTTCACATACTCTCGTTGGCCCCCACTTTTTTTTCGAGGAAATTTTGTAAAAAGTGGGCATTTCAGTTTACACTCTCCAAAAGATCGATATATTGTTTATTTTCCAAATCGGGCAGTATTGTTTACTTGCATTTACTTGTCACAACAAACATGTGAAGAAATACTTAGTAGTGGGTATATAATTCTGTGTCTCGAAATTGGTGACTTAGACAAACAGTACTTCGAGCCTCTTAATGTAACATTCTGACTTCTCTACGGTACCGATGTTGAAGAAGCTTTCACTTTTTTTTTTACTTTTTTTTTAGATTTTTAGCTTAGACATACTATTTATATAAATTAGTGTAGAGAATAGTTTAAATAGTAGTATGTAATTTTTAAAGAGCCTGATACAGGCTTATAATTGTGACTGTTTATCTTCTTTTTAGTTTATTTTTTCTCGTAATTCATTTACCCTCTTTATTTCTTTTATTTGTTTTTTTTTTACGTTCTCCTCTATACTTCTGTATTTCTTTTATAAAATTTTTCTTTTTCTTTCACTTCCCTACAAGAAGATATTATTAGATTGGCAACATTCTATTGTAGGGCAGTGGTCAAACGAGCCCCTGGTTTGGGTATTATCTTTATAGTTATATCTTGCCGATGCGGCATAGTCACCTGTAGGTGCGTGTAGGTAATTGATTAGGTTATGCAAGACAACCGCAGAATATCAGAACTTCAACTTTAATGCTATGTATTCTCCATCTTGATATACGCTTGTTAAATAAAAGTTACTGGCGCGATCTGCCAAAGTGGAAAAAAAAAAATAAAATAAAAATTTTGTCGAGAATTCATGTTGCGAATGTGGATATTAAATTTTAGCCAACTAGCTCAACTTTATAATAAAAAAAGTTAGTCTTTTGGGCATCTTTTTTTTTATCACGATAATAAACTCGCTTAACCAAATAATTTATTTTCTACTAATTAAAAATTGAACTCAGACTTATTGATTTAGATGCTTGAGAGCACTCTTAGACCACTTAAATAGATCAGATTACAATTAAGCAGCAAGTAATTTATGAGACACATGTAATTAAGAATAACAACAAAAATCAAAAGTAATAAAGCAGTATCGATATATCATGTAAGCAGTTTTAAAAAATTACACAACACTTGGGAATTTGTTTTAATATCTTTATATTCAAGACATCAAAGCCTTATTAGTGCAAAAAATAATCCTTTATATATACAGTATTTTTATATTATTATTATAACTATATTTTACCTTTTTTCTTTATTATGTCCAATCTTCTCTTATTGGACCTAACTTGTAAGCAACAATAATCTCAACAATAACAAGTTTGTGACTCGTTATACATATCATATTTAACACAAACAATTATTTGAACCAGTAGTAGTGATAAAACCTTTCACATTATTAATAATTAATAATAATTATTAATAATTAGCTGAGTTATTAACTAAAAATTACTTAAATATTACATGAATCAAAAGTTGAGATCAAATTTTGATTACTAATAGTCTCTAGCATCAAAAGTGTTTTTAATGATGAAAATATTTAATTAATAATTATATTACTTAAATTCATATCTACATTAATCATATCTTAAAAGCAATTTATTAAAATAAACCCTATTATACAATCATCGATAGTTTTATTTTTATTTGCCAATTTTTGAATTATTGTACCATAATCGAATAATTTTTTTTTTGCCATATCGAATACAGTAATTTACTATTAAAAGCAGTGATATAAAGTTCTGTTAGAATTGTTCTTGATAATTTTAAATCAAAAAATCAGCTAAAAATAGAATGATTTATTATTATGCGTATAGACTAATTTGTTGCAATTGGGTCCCATATAGAGTCACTAAATTTAGTTTACACCCTTTATTTAATTTTTTTGATTGGCCTAACAAATGATTAAAATGATTGTTTTTATTTATTGAGGGTCCATTCTGCATGAAGAATTTAATAAATATGCATCAAACTCATTAAACCCATTAGATTATCATCTAATTATTACCCTGAACCTGCTATTTGTCATTGTTGTGTAGTATTAAAAATAAATCTTTCGCTCAAAAATGATATAGTTAATTAGTAAGCTGTCTATCAGATAATTGTATTGGCCCATATGGTATCAATATGAAATTAAAAAAGGCATCTTTAAAATAAATCCAGAATATCATAAACCCATAGTATATAATTGTATGTACTGTATGATTTTGTACGTATATATTTAAAAAAATAGATCTATGATTTAAAAAAATATAAAAACTTATTAAATAAAATTTAAAGCCAAAAAAAATAAATATAATCAAAAAGCAAAAAAAAAACAATAAATATTATAGTTAGACAGTAACCAAGATTACTGTTATCTCTCTTAAATAGTATATAGTACTTCAAGGTCTCACTTGGCTTATAGTCACTTCTACACCAACACTTACACAGGCAAGTATAATACTTTATGTCATTATCATTATTATTTCATTTAAAGACTAACTATCATTTTTATTTATTTTCTCTATTTATATTAATTTTGTTATATTTCTTTGTACAACATTAAATATTAATATACTACATATAATACATTTACACTTCCTTATACTCTATTTTAACAAACTCTAATTTAATTATCATGATTATAGTACCTATTATATCTGATCCTTGTAATGCTGCCCAATAGATAATCTTGATCATAATTCTGGTTAATTGTATTATCACGTAATATATTCATTTCTCCAGTATTGTCAACAATTTTTGATCACGTGATAGTTAATAAAATTGGCCAAGTTCATTTATATTAGGGTAAGTGTTTAAATTAAAGTTAGATATTAAGGGGATATAGTAAAATTATTTGATGAAATTTTTTGTTAATATATAAAGGATTGGGATGTTTGTTTTAAAATTTTTTGTCCATGTGATATTATATCAAATTAAGATGGAAAAATATACTAATACAGTATATACTATATATGATTTAATGTATAACAAAATGGCTAATTGATACAGTATAGTTAGTATTATAGTTAGATTTAATGTTAGAATATATAGATTTAGTCACATGTATATTGTATTAGTATATTTTCTAATTAAGATTTTATTAGGGAACATTAAAACCAGATGCATTAGAATTACTTTTTTAATCTAATTAGGGTTACATTTTTGATATATTAATAGTTAGTGGTTTATGTAAATATCAAAAAAATAATTTATACAATATGTAGATTATTTTTAAATTTATACCAAATGCATCTGGTTTTAACGAACCCCTTTTATTGGTTAATTTTTTGTAAATCATTAAATGATCAAAAATTTTGTTAATGATTCTAGAATAGTTATTTTACTTTTATTTTACTAACTTGATTATTATTTTTTATTTTTTTATAAGGTCTGCTATCAATTACTATTATATTTCTTATTAAATACAAAGTCTTATTAAGAACTATATAATAATAAATATAAAATAATTTTAAATTTTAAATATATTAAACATAGAATGTTTAATGCTAATGAATTTGATTATAGTGCTTATGGAGAAAATGAACTCAATAACATAGAAGATATAAATGATCCAAAAAATATAACTAATATAGATATAGAAATGGAAGATATAGATGAGGCAATTAATATAGATAATGAAGATACAGATGATATAGATAATATAAAAAATATAGAAGGTATAGAAATTAAGACTACTAATATTACTACAAATAATAATAGACATATTAGAAAATCACCTATATGGGAGTATTTTGATAAAGAAATTAAAGAAGACAAAATTATTGCAAGAAAATATAAAAAATGCAAATAGCAATATGGTCTAACTACAACTACTAGTGTTCTCAATACTCATCTTAAAAATAAACACAATATTATACTTACTTTAAACACTAAATAATTTTCTTTACTTCAAAGACCTTATCCCTTAAACCGTCTAGCAGACAAATTTGCCTGTTTATTTTATTTTTCAAAAGTTTTTATAAGATTTCTTAAAATTTATTTAAGCTTGACCCCCTCTATTTATTGAATAGAATTAAAGATATTCTTTTTATAAATAATATATTTAAATTTTATTATTCTATCTTTAATTTTGATCAAGATATTACATTTTTAATAAAACTTATTTTTTAGTTTTACTATTAAAATTTTAAAAAGT
>CAJVQC010000961.1:0-11241 GCA_910592285.1 Racocetra persica
CCATATAATTTCAGAAAAAAGAGGTAAAATCTTTCACGGACAGGTTGTTTTATCGAACCTATATATATCATTAATTCGAAAATAGCGATAAATATCAAACTGATATATCAATTTAGAAATCGTATGTACGTACAGTACTTCTGCTTTTGATAATAATGTAACACAACTTTTAAAGTTACTGCAGCATTATTTGTTTGGACGTTTTCAATAGTCATATCAAGCCTTCAAACACAGTTACTTCCTTCACATGCGTAGAAAGAATTCAATGGCCTGTATAACTAAAAACTCCAACATTTTATTAATAAAAGGTAAAAACAACCTCAAAAAACCAGTAATATTTATAATAAAAAAATAAAAATAAAAAGTCCAAAAATTTATGAACTTTATATATAATTCTTTGACATGCGAATATAACCAGTATTTGAATCGTGAAGAATACGTAGTAGTATTGAAATTTCAGATATCATAACGATAATATGTATTAGTATTTAAAAAAAAAAAAATTTCGATATATATAGTATATGTTAGAATAAGTTCTAACCGAATTATGCATGTTTTGTTACCCGAATATCATCATATGATAAACGATCGGCAATGATCGACATAACCTGGCACAGAATCTATACGTGCATTCTGATAATGAAAGCAGTTTGTGTACTACTATGTTTACTATGTTGCATTTCTTACGGCCTGTTGTATCTCTTGGTTCAACCTTATATACATCTTGTCGCAAAATTTCTTGAAGACGGGCTACTCCAAGATCATAATATGCATATATAGCATTAAATCCTGTTGGCATTATTTCTGGTGCATATTTGAAAATTTCATGCATTTTTGAATCTGGAAGAGAGAGAGCAGCGAATAATTCATTTGCTAATTTCCATAGAGCTTCTTTTCTTGATAGCATAGCTCTTTCTTCTTTAACGGTAACTGTATCTCCCATGTATTTGGAAATTAACAACTCTAGTCGTTCCCTTTCTGCTTGCACGGAACTAATTTGAAGCTTCAATTCTTCTGAGTCTACTATTTTGCCTCCAATGTTTTGTTTTACAAACATGACCCCAAAACATTCTAATATTTCATCAAAAGCAAAGAAGTGTCCAGATCAGGTTAAATTAATGAAGCAGATGCATCAAAGTAATTCTTGAAGGTGTGGATCATTATCAATATAAGATAAAAAATGAGTTACTGAATTAGCGTAGTTAATTTTGCCTACAACTGGAAAGAGAGCGCAAATGCCCTAAGATTTTTTATTTGCATTTCATAGTTGCCCTGACGAATACCGATCTTGTGCCCAATCCAATAGCCGATCCAACAAAAGTAATGGTAACAAACTCTGAGTACATCATTTTGACTATTTTCAATATCATTCATTCTTTGATTTTTGTTGTGCAAATATTTATAAATTGCAATGCCAATAGCAACCCAAATCAATTTCAAAACTCGACTAGTAGCCTGATAGTTCACGACACTTTCAAGTTTATCTAAAAACCGAACCCCAAGCTTTATAGCCATACTGGCGATACCATAACCTGAAAAAATATTTATCAATGCAATATACATATCTCTTGAAGTATGCCATTAACCTAATAGAGGCTTTGCATCTTTATTTTTCTCCTTATACGAAATCAATCTATGAAAAATCGCCTGGTCGCAAGCTATATCTATACATCCAGTATTAGATATTTCTATGTTACTATAGAATAAATCACATGTATTATGAATATTCACATCACAATTTGGATTGTTTCCAGGACTAAGTATTACAACTTTGGGAGGTAGCACCTGGTATCCAATTAGAATATTCTTAGAAATTTCACTTAGGATACTTTTTACATCCCAATCCTCAGTACCTGAAGACAAAAGATTCTGAAACGCTGTCTCATAAACTTCAAGAAGGTCATGAGTAAAAGGTGATGTCCCAAAAAAAGACTGATTAATTTCCCGAGAACCACCAATATTTATATGATTTCGATAGCGTAGTTGCATAGACATTATAAACTAGAAGACCATTCTCAATGTGGCATGTGCAGTTCTTCGCACTGCATCATAGATATTTTCATACATAAAAGTTCTTTCTATAAAATTGATATTATCGATAACTAAGATATTCCATATATATTCACTACACAATAATCTTGTTTCAGGTTTTGCCTCATATCGTTATGCCTTCTCAAGGATCTTTTCATGCTGTTGTGTGTGAGATACTACGTTAGCAACACCAAGTATATTGTACAAAGAATGGTATAGTTTTGGTTTTCTACATAAGGAGCTCATTATATGAGTTAACCATACATTTATATCATTGAAATAAGAAATACTGATATTTTTATTACACGATCCTTATCAAAAGCCTTCAATAGTAAGTTCCTTTGTTGCATTTTTTTTACAAGTACATCATACTTTTTCCTTTATAATGTTTCAATGAGTCTATTAAAAAATTGGCGATACATAACAGAAATCCATCCTGATATTCAACTAAAGTTCTTGGGTTTTCAAGATTTGCTTTTTTATTTCATACTTCATTTCGTGCATTCCATGTTGCTATCTCTAATGCTTTTCCTAAATCTAAAGCCGTTTCAGAATTAATATCAAACTTTTGATCTATAATATTGATTATATTAATATGACCTAGTCTTAAAGCTATTTTAATAAAAAGAAGGCTAGGTGAATTTGCAATTACTGAAAATGATCTGGTGTCAAAATATGTTTGTAGACTAGAAATCAAGTATGTTAAGAGAGCTTTTTTTTACCCTCATCAGCGGTCTCAGCCATGCGCAAGATCCAATGACCCAAAATTCGAAGTCCATCATTTGTATCATTCTTGTGTAAATGTTTACACTCGAATTTTGGATATCCAAGACCATGTCATTCATAGAAATGACCACCTTGTCTAACAAAACATCCTGAGCAAACATATCTGGATCAATACTTAGCTCCTCTATTATTTGTAGCATTTTCTGATTCTACTTCATCAAATACGGGACAAACCATAAGATCTACACAGGGAATTTGTACATTCTTTCCAAAGATAGATCATGAATGCTGTATACAAGTTCTACCCCTGCTAAAAAAATATTTATACTTGTTGCAAAATATGCATCGTCGGCAAAATATCCAACTTTTTTCAATTGATCGTTCCTGCTTAATATGTGGCTCGTGAAGCTGGTTTTGGTCAAAAAAAAAATGTGATTGGCAAACTCCTATCATCGATAATTTATTTATTGCCTGGGTTTGTTGAAAAATTTCAGAATCTATTTCCCATGCTCCAATGAGTTGAGCAAGTAGTCTTTGTGATTCCGAATAGTCTCCACAGCATTTAATATTACCATCAACAATGTCCAAAATTGGACAAGGTGACAATTGCTGGCTAAGTTTGGTTTTAGTATTGGTTTTAATAATACCCTCAACAAGGTATTCACTTTCATCATCTAATCCGGGTTCAAAATCGAATGTCAAAGATGATACTAAGTCACTGCTGTCTACATTAGCATCAGTGTGATTTTCTCTTAAAATATTGAAATTTTCCCTTTCTTCTTCTTCTGCCAATTCACATGCTTTATCGAAGCTGGTGTAGTTGAAAAGAAATGGCTTCAATTCTATATCAGTGTCAAATTTATCTGTCATAACACTTTCTGTTATAATACTTTCAGACTCAACAACCAAACTTGTACTCTCGGTATCTTCTTCATAATCTTCAGGCACATACTCAAAATTATTAAGATCGGTATTATAAATTTTTGTTTGATTTAAATTCATTGTTAAATAAAAAAAAAAAAAGAAAGAAAAGTTGAAAATATGGCAATCAGCTATATTGATATAAATTATCACTAAAGATTATCGTTACACTATCATTATAAGTTATCGATTTACTATCGTTCGTTATAACTATTGTTATATAAACTTCTTCGCTAATATTACTTATTCGTTTGTTATTCAAAAAAAAACAATTCATTATTATGTAAAGGTTATAATTTAGGGATATCGCCTTTTGAAAATAAAATGTTTTTTTTTTTCTAAAAAAAAAAAAAAAAAAGGTATCGTTGCTTTGGGTATTGTTCTCTAAAACATATTTCAAAATTTTGGCAACTTCGACTCAAGATTCTTTTAAAACTAGAAGTGCCACAGCGTATAAAACAAATTGGTTTGCAAGAAACAAACGTAGAGTTCGGGTATACTTAGTAAAGTATATGTTATATTTTATGTCAAAAGGGAGCTGCCATAAGAGTGAAGTTTGCTTTTACGATGATTTTCTATAGAAATTGAATGTAAAAATGGATGTAAATCCTCTATTTGATACACTTGCACGCAAATTAAGGGACAAATTTTTAACGATCGACAAATTTGTTATTTCCCGGGGTTTAATTAACTTGAGGTTTTAACTGATCAGCTACCCCTGAAAAATAAAATCGGTTTAAAAATTAGATTACTTTTAAATAAAGATTCTTTTAAAACTATAGGCGCCATAATGTAAAAAATAAGAAAATTTGTGAGAAAAAAAACAAGAGCCTAATCAACTTATCACGATATAGCAAAATGCCTTGTATTCTAAAGGTGCTAACATAAGAGTAAAGTTTACATCTGGTAACGATTTTCTAATATCAACTATAAGAAATTGAACACATGAACCGATGCCGATCTCTTAATTAATACAATTGCCAATAAATTAAGGGAAATATTTGTCGATCGTTATTATTACGTATGAAATACTAAAAATATATGTCGATCAATTTTCAATTATCACATCTGAAGATCTTGAAATCGTTAAAATCCGCCCATATGGTTTCATAATTTGATTTAATATATCTGATATACGTAATTTGATAATAAATATTATTTATTCGACATTTCATATGATCATGTGAATTTTTTTTGCCATGATGCGCTTTACGCATATCGTAAATGTGTACAAGGTTGGCGGCGAAGACTAAATTCTTAAAATTCGTTAAGGTTAGGGTTAGGGTCAAAGTTAGAATCTAGAAAGAGATAGTTCTTATTGTAAATTGTTCAACGAAACCTTTTTGTTAGAGCACAGAAGGTGGTTTATTATGCTGATTTTGAGCTATAAGCAATTTTTGGCAGAACGAACGTTTGTTTTGAATCTTCCTGATCGTGTTACATTGCACCTAATCTTGAAATCTGATTCGTAGTTCAGGAGATCTGCGCCACCAACCTTGTACACATTTACGATATGCATTTTGCATATGAAATTACGTTGCAAAATATCACCGAAAAAACTTCACATGGTCATATTAACTATCCAATAACATCATTATTGAACATACGTACGACAAATAACAGTCAATTTTTTGTCGTCTGTCCAATAAGTGTACATTATTGGATAGTTAATATGACCATGTGAAGTTTTTTCGGTGATATTTTGCGAAACTGATTACGTAAAAAATATCATGGCAAAAAAAATTCACATGATCATATAAAATTAAAATTGAATTTATTAGCCAATCAGACGAATTTCTGCTTATCGCCGCTGGGTGAATGTTTCAATTATTTCCCCGACCGGTAGAATAAATGAGTTATTCACCGTATCATATGACGACATGACAGGGATTCGTGTTTAGAGATGGGCAAAGTCAGTTACATATTATTACTTAATAATACTTAATATTACCCTGCAATATTTATTATTAAGTAATTTTAAATAAATTTATTATTAGTAACACCTTTTCGTTCAATCTATTAAGTAATTTTAAATAATTTTATTATTAGTAACACCTTTTCGTTCAATCTATTAAGTAATTTTAAATAATTTTATTATTAGTAACACCTTTTCGTTCAATCTCAATTTTGATCACCTGTCTCCGACTTTTATCATGTGTTTTATATGTCCACGTAAAAAATAATTGAATGTAATAATCATTTAATATTACTTAATATTAAGTAAGGGATAAGTCATAGGTCATTATTACTTACAAAATTACTTTGCCCATCTCTATTCGTGTTATTAATCATTGCTATCACATTTCTTTGTCTTCATTTACATTTTTAAAGTTTTCGGCAAATAACAAATAAAAAGTCGGGGAGATAACTAATAAACCTGGGGAAATAACTAATAAGAAAAAAAAGGAATAAATCTGTGATAAAAATTATGATTAATAACACGAAAATCCCCGTCATGTGATCATATTGAGACGGGAAATAACGAAGGTTAATTTAATACCTATATACGTAGTTGATTCTTACGTAATGTGATACGTAATAGCAGTAATTTTAACCAACATTTTTAACTAGTTTTATTTTAATATTAACGGTTTTAACCTACAATTTATGTTAATATCGGTTTTTTCATGTGACAAAACCCAAAACATAGTATGTTAAAACGTTATGTCGGCATCACTAATATGGATCCCTCAAAAACATATACTATAATATAAATAAACCTTACTTTTATCAATAAAGTAATAAAATAATTAGAAACATTTCTCTTGTTATTTATCATATAGAAATCATTCAAATCGTAATTATTCATATCAGAGAAATAACAAATGAAGAAAAACAAAAATATGACAACTACATCTCTTAGATTACTTAGTTATCGCAATACTCGCAAAATCTTATTCATGAGAAGATAAAAAATCGTTTGTAATATTCGGGATGTCAATATCATCTATCGGAGGCAATATTTCAATATCCAAAATCGATTTAGTATAAGAAATAAACTTGCTTCCTCCACAAAACATGTTTATATACGATTTTTCGATATTTTCAAGTATTATTTTGGATTTGTTCAATTCCAACATAACATTATCGCTTTTTTTCCATGTCTTGAAACTTTTACAAAGTCTTTCGGCTGATGGTCGTTTCTCTGGGTCCCTATCCCAACACTCTCTCATCAGATTCACATAACACCGTGGCGCTTCTTTATTTATAGGTGGTCTCAAATCGTTACAGCATATTTGTATTTGAAGTTCCCACATTCTTAATTTACAGTTATACAATGCAGGATATCCATATAAGATTTCCCACATTATTATCCCAAATGAATAAATATCTGATGCTGCAGTATATTGACCTTCATTCAAAACTTCTGGTGCAATATAAGGTAGAATTCCAGAAACCCCAACTTTCTTTTTATCTGAACCCGAAATTGATAATCCCAAATCCGAAATATACACACTATGCAAATTATCCTGTAAAATATTGCCGCTATGCAAATCTCGATGAATATATCCTTGAGAATGAATTATTTGAAGATCCGAAGTTATGCAATGTAACAATATTAATTTTTTTTCCCAATCTACTTGTGATATATCATAAAGATTTTTTCTCAAAGATTTCTTCTTGGCATATTCTAAAATAATAATATACTTTCCATTATCATTTCTTGATATTCCATAACATTTTAAAAACGACAGATTTACATTTCCAATTTCACAATACGCCTTCAGTTCTTCAATGAATTCTTTAATGTCATTTGAGCTAATGATTTTAAGAGCAACTAGTGTATTTATACATTGAGTTTTATCAAGCCAACGTGCACGGCATACGGTTGAGAATCCGCCTTTTCCTATTTCTTTGATATCTACAAATTCATCATAAGGAATCCATGGCATTTGATATTTGTTTTCGACCAACATCTTTTTTAAATCATTATCAACATCAAACCTTTCAGACACATCTTCATATTTTACTATTAATAAAAAATGGCCTTAAGCATATTAAATCACTAGTAACTAAAATTAATACTATAATGCGAATTACCTATCATCTCACTTTTTGCTCTAATTATTTGAAACAGTTATATAAATACATTCATACGATATTGAATGAATTAAACAAATATATATATATATATATATTTTTACCTATGATACCAGTAGTTGGCTTTTTGTAAATCTCTTTCTATCCCAATTCCATTTCGATAACATCGCGCAACTTGTGACATTCCGACAATCAAATCCATGTCAGCGGCTTTATAATAATGTTCAAACGCTTTGCATTCATCCTTTTCGACACCGATTCCATGTTCATAACAATAACCAACATTATGTATTCCATTTTCATAACCTAATTCAGCGGCTTTTTTATAATAAATAAACGCTTCGCGCTTATTTTTGATAACTCCAATTCCATGGTGATAAAAATAACCGACATTATATGTCCCTTCAATATGACCCTTATCAGCTGCTCTCAGGTAATATTCAAATGCTTTACATTCATCCTTCTCGACTCCAATTCCGTTTCGATAACAAACACCAGCGCTAAATGCTCCATCAGCATTGCCAATAGCTGCTGATCTTTTAAAATAAATAAAGGCCTTGTGCACATCTTTTTTTACTCCGATTCCATTTTCGTAAAAAATTCCGACACAGTATGCTCCAGCAGAATGCTCCATGTCGGCAGCCTTCAGATAATATTTAAACGCTTCGCATTCGTCTTTCTCAACACCGATCCCTTTTTCGTAGCAACAACCAACATTATATATTCCTTCAGCATCACCCATGTCGGCAGTTTTCTTAAACTGTTTGAAAGTCATATCATCTTCATCCTCTCGGTTTTTCTTGGTAGCGTTGTTATTTAAAGAAGCCTGATCACTTTGGTAATCAATTGGAATTGAAATCTTATTGAAAAAGAGTATATTATTTTTGGCAATCAGTTGAATGGCTTTCTCCAATTAAAAATGGTATTTATGCACAACAATAATTATCCTCTTACCTGATCATCAGGCATTGGGGTGGTGGGTCTGGAACCGGCCCTTGAGCCGGCCCTTGAACCGGCCCTTGAACCGGCCCTGGAAGCTGCTTCGGAACAGCTTGCACCACCTTCTTTGGAAGAAATTGAACTACTTTCCTTATCAATCTCATCTGCATCTAAGAAATGTTGTTTTATATCATGTTCATCGGATATCCAATATCCCAATTCTAGCATAATGCCATTAGCTGTAGGTCGGTTAGTCGTTTCGGCATCCATACATCGTTGAGCCAATTCAACGTAACAATCAGGGGTTCCAGGTACAAATTTAGGTCGCAATCCTTTACAAATTTTTATTGCAAACTCAGTATAATAAGTTTCACCTTTAAAAGGTAGTTTTCCAGTTGATATTTCCCACATGATGATGCCAAGACTGTAGATATCAGCTGCCTGTGTGAACGGTTGACCGAGTAAAACTTCGGGAGCAATATAGGGCAAGACGCCATAAAGTCCGCCTTCTTTAGCCAGTCCCAATACCGCAAGTCCCAAATCTGTAAAGCCTGAAATATATGCACTATCTAAAGTGTCTTGTAAAATGTTTGCGCCGTTTAAATCTCTATGAATTAGTCCTTGAGAATGGATTGCGTCAAGATCAGATACAATACAATACAATAAATTTAATTTTTCTTTCCATTTCAGTTGCGATATGGAGGAAAGATTCTTGCGCAAAGAAAGTTTTGGTGCAAATTTCAGCACAAATATATAATCCTTAGTAGATTCATCTCTGGATATTCCGTAAAATTTTAAAAATGAAGGGCTTTTGTATCCAATATCACAATACGCTTTTAACTTTAATGATGAGATAGTTTAGTCAAAAAAAAAAAAAGATAATATAAAATAAAATATAAAATAAAATATAAAATAAAATATAAAATAAAATATAAAATAAAATATAAAATAAAATATAAAATAAAAAATTACTTCTTTGGCAAATTCTTGATTTCGTTTATGTGACCCATGAATTAATTTAAGCGCAACAGATATTGTATTTGAATGTTTTATGTTTTCTTTTTTCCACTGGGCTTTGTAAATAGTTGCGAACCCACCTTTATCTATCTCTTCGATGATTTCGAATTTGTTAAATGGCATCCATGATAATTGATATCTCTCATCGTTCAATATTTTTTTCAAATCATCATCATCAATATTAGAATCTTCGTACGGTGTTTTAATCGTTTCTAAGAGAAATAAATGAATTAATATTAAATAAATAAATGTAAATTTAAACTTAAATACCTAAGAATTTGTTTCTTTCTCTATATTTTTAAAGTCATTATTAATTCATAGTGAAATTTAACATATTATAACAGTGATACAAAATATTTACTTTCGAAACCAATAATTAGCTAGTTGCAAGTTTTTTGGAGTTCCAAATCCGTTTCGATAGCACAATCCCACATTATACATTCCGCTGGCATCGTTAAACTTAGCAGACTTTAAATAATTTTCAAAAGCTTTCTTTTCATCCCTTTTGACTCCAATTCCGTTTCGATAACACCAACCAACATTGTTTATTCCTGTAACATCATTTTGTTTGGCAGCTTTTATGTAGTATTCGAAAGCTTTTTGATCATCTTTTTCAACACCGTTTCCATGCCGATAACAATCACCGACCTTATTTATTCCAGCAACATGACCTAGCACAGCAGATAACTTGAAAAATTCGAACGCTTTCTCTTCATTCTTTGTATCGTCTTCATTCAGATAACGTATTCCTAGTTCAAACAATTCGTTTGCATCCATGACAAAAAATTAATTAGTTCTAGAATGTGTAACTGATTGTCAGAAGCGATAACAGCTAATCCTAAAGATATTTTAAGATGTTTCGGTGTATCCTCGTAAGCCGTCACTTTGCCCATTTCATGCAAAAGGAAATTATTTATTCAACCATTTTTATATGTACCGGTACGGATAGTTGCATGCTAGTGCAGGGAAATTATTCCACAACGTTGTGGAATTGATCGTTAACTATTTTAGTAATTCCACAAGTGTACACAAATGTAGAATTGTATATTACAGTGCTTTTCAAATTACTGTGTTCAGCGAATTCCACGTATCATACTTGAATCAGGAATCTAGACAAAATGCCAATCTATGATTGGTTAAAAAATTAGTAATAATAATATCCTGATCCGTTAGGAATTAGCGGAAACTTCGTTTCCGCTTATTCACATACGGGCAAATTGTCAAATAATGTTATTCGACAATTTCTGCCCAATATTGTATGCTTAGGCCAGACCAATTTAATACGGTGGTTTACGTTACATCCTTTCACAAAAAAGGGGGGAGGAGGGAAACAGGTGAGACCGTCCCAAATTAGGAAATCTTTACCCGAGTCACCCGACCGTCACACAATTGATAAACAAAATTTTTTTTTATATATTTTATAGTAAATTTATGTCATGTGAAAAATATCACATGTTGATTAACCAATAAAAATCGTAATTTTTATAAAGAAATCAAGAGAATTTTAATTAAAATTAAGAGAAATTTAATTAAAATTTATAGTTAAAATTTCAAGATAAGTGCCGC
>CAJVQC010000962.1:0-11238 GCA_910592285.1 Racocetra persica
TATTTTATTAGTTTATTATTTCAATATTGTATAATTATTAGTTATTATTTATTACTTTATTATTTTATTATTATTATGTAGTTATTATTATTAAAGTAAAATTTAACAAATATGTAGTATGTTTAATACTTAATGATTAATAATTAACAATTAGTGATTATGCTTAGCAATTATGCTTAGCGATTAATGATTAGCAATTATGCTTAGTGATTAATGATTAGGGACATGCCATTTATCATATAATATTTTTTACTTAGTAGCCACCCCTATCCATGTATGGTGTGATCACCTCTAACTTGATTCTAATTGGCTAATTTAATTAATTATTAAAAATCTTTTTAATATTTTTAAAATTAAATAACTTTTGATCTACTGGTTTGATTTGGATGATTCAACTGTCAAAATGTTCGTTTTGATGAAACGATTCTAATGAGTCCAAAATCACTAAAATCCAATTACAGAATCCTAAGATCGTCAAGATTTTTTGTACTATTTCGTATATAATAAAATTAATTTTATTATATACAAAATAGTACAAGAAACTTTAACTATCTCAGGATTCTGTAATTAGATTTTAGCGATTTTGGACTCATTAGAATCGTCTCATCAATACGAACATTTTGGCAGTTAAATCATCCAAATCGGACCAGTAGATCAAAAGTTATTTAATATTAAAGATTTATTAAAATATATATATAATTTATATATTATATTTTATTATATTTGATTATATACTATATTATATATATATATATATATATGATCTCTCACCTAACCATGTATCCATGGTATAAATTACATGATTTTTGGCATTCTCCTTAGCGATTCTACTTAGCGATTACAATTAGCACTTAATGCTTAACAATTAACAATTATATTTTACGCTTAGCACTAAATAAACTATACTTAGCTGCACTAATTAACAATTAGCCCTAAAGATATAAAAAGGATGTAAATTTCTCCAAGTTAACATTAGACTTGCACTATCCATCTCTTAGACCCAGACTATCTCCTTTCCCAAATTATTTCTTGTAATATTATAGGATTCTTTAGAAATAGGAATCTAAAGATAGCCTATCTTATTCTCTTTAATAAAAATATATTTTTTATTCATAAATTATTGTCTGCCTGAACTGCTATAAACAGAAGAGTATAGTTTTTAGTTGTAGTAAAAATTATACTTACTTGTTGGATACTATTATAAATCTGTGAAGGATTTCTGTAGCTGTATTATTGTTATAATACTGCTATTAAGAAGACTATAGCAGTATTGTCACTCGAACCGAACTCGGACTCAGACCGGACCAGACTCAAACCGGACTCAAACTCAGACAACCAAGCTTGTCTGCCGGACAAATCTAACTTTCAATATATAAAACAACCAATCATATTTACGTACTGTACGTATCAGTATTTGATCTAGAAAGCTTATCAGTAAAAATAGTACATGGCAAATATAGTTATAAGATAATCTTTTGCAAATAAATTAATATTTTATTTTTAGCTTCGTTTCAGGTTTTCTTTATACTTCGTTCGGGATTAAGAACAGGTCTTTAAGTAAGATAAGTACTGTTTTCTTTTTGTTTTTTAATTTTTTTTTTTCTTATCTTTTTTTTCTTTTTAGGTTTTACTTCATTGATTTCAGAATCAGGAACTGGCTTTATATAAGATAAGTATTATTCTTCTCTTTGTCTTTCTCTAACTTTTTTTCTTTAGGTTCACTTAAGGTTTTGTTTTATTGGCTTTGGGATCAGAAACTGGGTTTTAGATAATTACTAGTCTTTTTGTTTTTTCTTTCTTTAGCTTTTTTTTTTTTGCTAACTTTTTTTTCTCTTCAGGTTTCGTTTTATTGGTTTTGAGATCAGGAATTGGACTTTACATAAGATAAGTATTAGTTTTTTTTTTTTGCTAACTTTTTTTCTTCTCTTTAGGTTTTGCTTCAAGTTTTGTTTCAGATTTTTTTCACATTTTGCTTCATTGGTTTCACGATTAGGAACTTTTAAATTAGATAAGTACTGGTTTTCTCTTTGTCTTTTCTTTAGCTTTTTTTTTTTCTTGCTAACTTTCTTTTTTTTAGTTTTATTTATGTTTCGTTTCATTGATTTCAGAATTGAGACCTGGAATTTATATAAGATAAATACTAGTCTTCTCTTTGTTTTTTAGTCTTTTTTTTCTTGCTAACTTTTTATTTTTTCTAGGTTTTCTTCGCATTGGTTTTAGGATCATGAACTGGGCTTTAAATAAGATAAATACTGGTTTTTTCTTTGTTCTTTCTTTAACATTTTTTCTCACTACCTTTTTTTTCTCCTTAGGTTCGCTTCAGAGTTTCGCTTTATTGGTTTCAGAATCAGGAACTGTGCTTTATATAAGATAAGTATTGGTCTTTCTTTTTTTTTTTTGCTAACTTTTTTTCTTTTCTTTAGATTTTGCTTCAAGTTTTGCTTCAGGTTTTTTTCACATTTCGCTTTATTGGTTTCGAGATCAAGAACTTTTAAATTAGATAAGCACTGGTCTTCTCTTTGTCTTTTCTTTAGCTTCTTTTTTTTTTCTTGCTAACTTTTTTTTTTTAGTTTTATTCAGGTTTTCTTTATATTTCACTTCATTGATTTTAGAATCGGAAACTAAACTTTACATAAGATAAATACTGGTCTTCTTTTTGTTTTTTAGCTTTTTTTTCTTGCTAACTTTTTGTTTTCTCTTTAGGTTTTTTTCGCATTGGTTTTGGGATCAGAAACTGGGCTTTAAATAAGATAAGTACTAGTTTTCTCTTTGTTCTTTTTTTAACATTTTTTCTCGCTAACTTTTTTTCTCCTTAGGTTCATTTTAGGGTTTTACTTTATTAGTTTTAGGATCGGGAACTGGGCTTTACATAAAATAAGTATTGGTCTTTCTTTTTTTTTTAGCCTTTTTTTCTGCTAACTTTTTTTTTCTTCTTTTTAGGTTTTGCTTCAAATTTTGCTTCAGGTTTTCTTCACGTTTCGCTTCATTAGTTTTAGGATCATAAACTGGGTTTTAAATAAGATAAGCACTGGTCTTCTCTGTTTTTCTTTAGCTTTTTTTTTTTCTTGCTAACTTTTTTTCTTTAGTTTCATTCAGGTTTCTTCATGTTTTGCTTTATTGATTTTGGAATCAGGAACTGGGCTTTACATAAGATAAGTACTAGTCTTCTCTTTGCTCTTTAGCTTTTTTTTTTATAACTAACTTTTTTTTTCTTTAAGTTCGCTTCAGTTTTCACTTCAGGTTTTTTTTAGATTTCACTTCAGCAGTTTCGAATCAGGAACTGGGCTGTAAATAAGATAAGCACTGGTATTTTCTTTTTTTTTTTTTTTCTTGCTAACTTTTTTTTATTTTTTAGATTTCGCTTCAGGTTTCATTTCATTGGTTTTCAGGGTTAACAATTGGGCTTTAGATGAGATAAGTGCTAGTCTTTCTCTTCGATTTTTTTTTTTTTTTTTTTTTACTAAATTCTTTTTCTCTTTAGATTTCATTTTATTGGTTTTATGACCAGCGTTATAATATCGGCTTACAAAGACGTGATTTTGTCACCATAATGGCATAACAATACTGGTGTTATTACGCAAGTTGTAGAGAATTATGGTATAATCGATAGTCAGGTTTGTTATATAGGGTTTTAGAAAATCATTGTATAATCGATAGTTTGGTTTGTTATTTAGGGTTGTAAAAATCGATAGTCGAGAATTATGATATCATTCTGTAGAGCAATAAGTTAAATAAATGAATGTTATCAACAATAAATTCATACATATTACAAACTCAAACATGTCTGAAAATTTCCGAGTCTAAGTGTCTGAGTCTGAGATATATTATTCAGACATTGTCCGAGTGACAATAGATTCACTCAAACAAAATTCAGACTCGGATATCGAACAATGTTCGAAAATATCTGGTCTGCCATATTTGGCTCAGATATTGAAAATATACAATACTGGCTATAGTACTGTAACAATAATATAATTAAAATATTTAATTAGACAATATATTAAATAGATTTGAGTTTTTAAAAAAATAATTCTAACTATTTATTTTCTAGAGTTTAATTTATTAAAACTATTTATTCTCTAAGTTTTTAGATTAGCTAATACTATTTTTTTTTTTTTTTTACTTCAGCGATTCTTTCTTTATTTTATAAATCGGCAGTAAATTACAGTTAGATATATCAGTTAGCTAAACCTACATTATCTTGTAAGAATACTATATGCCTGTTCAAATAAAGAATCTCTCAATCTGTTTTATTATCGCAGCAAAATTATAGTCACCTATAATTAAGCGCTAGAGTATAACCCAGAAGCAACTTGCCTAAGTGATAGTTTTCTTCCTTCCGGGATCCTTAACTTACTGAGGATGTAACCCCTGGCTATCAACAGATGGTTTCACTGATCTTGTCAAAATCACTACTCTACAATAGAGTACTGCCAATCTGATGACACTTTCTCATAGAGAAGTAAAAAAGAAAAAAAAAGGAGTAAGTGTAAAATGAAAAAGGGCAAGTAAAAAAACGAACATACAAAGAAGATGACCAAAATATAAAAGAGTTAAAAGACTATTCTAAAATCTAAAAGAACTTGTCTACAGATATAAAAATCTGCTAACCAGATGAAAAACTATCTACATGGTCATAGAAATCTATATATAGAGCTATTTGACAAAAGATACTAAAGTGCATTTTAACCAGTGCTAAGGGATAAAAATTATATGTCTATGACTTCAGACTATTGCATATCTCATAAAACTGCTCTAGTTGCCAACTCTCATATTAAATCCAATTCGGGTCCTAGAACGTCTGACTTCAAAGCCTCGACATGTGATCATTGGTTTTAATTTCGGCCTCAAAACTTCTTTCTCACACGTGTTTGTTGTTTTTTCTAATTTGTCATATTGCAACTCAAGACTTGCCGAGAATGGAAGTGGTAAACAATGCTGATCTTTTGCTGATCTTTTGGAGGAGGGTAGCCAAATCCCCCACTTTTTATCAAAAATTATAAAAAAAAAGAAATGGTCCAAAGAAAAATAGTGTTGCAAGGTTCTAAATTTAAAGTGTACTTTTCTAATCCGTTTGTTTCGTCCTTTAGTTTTTTTTTCTTTCAAATATAGATTCCTGTGCTATAGTTTTTCCAAAATATCCTTTTGGTTTAGATGCCGAACACGTAAAGGGAGTCTACCAAAGAGAAAAGCTTGACCCTTCCATAAACCAACATACAGTCGCCCACGCCTCAGTATATCATATATGCAGTCTTTGTTGACAATACTCTATTACCGGGGATGGAAGTTTTACTAGAACTTTAGGCTTCAACTCTTCGTTTTGTATTTGGTAAAAATTTGGTTCAAGTGATCATCAGGAAGAGTTGCATGAAATTATATTTTGATTAGCTAATACTATTCTTATAATTCAACACATATGATTTATATATAATAATCTTAAATATAACAATATTATGTATAATGATTTTATACTTTTTTTTTTTTTTACTTTGTTATCTTGCCAATATCCTTTATTACTAGTTGTCAATTAGTTAGAATAAGAATATACAAATTACTTTGCAATATTATATAATTTATAGTTTGACAACCTGCAGTTACTTTAAAAAGCACTTACAAGTGATCAACTATACTAAGCAGGAATATCTATTTGAATATAATATGATAAGTTTCAGAATAGAAACTATATCTATCTCAGAAAGCACTATCAGACTATCATTCTACAATAAGATACTACCAAACTGATAATAGAAAAGTAGAAAAACTAAAAAAAATACTAATACTAATACTAATATTAAGGATACTGCTATTTATACTATAATTTTTGCTATTTATACTATTCGTTTAACCAGAATTAGTTAGAGTTAGAGTATAATTTTAGTTAAATTAATAGTGCAAATAGCAAAAATCGTGGTGCAAATAGCAATTCTCTAATATTAAAAAAGAAAAGAAAATAACGAAAACTAATACTAAAAAACAAATACAGAGATAAAAAGAAGTGTAAAAAAAAAAACAAAATCTAACAGATCACAATTATAAGTCTATATCAGGCTTTAAAAAATTATATATTAATAGAATAAAAAAGCTCTATATCTAACTCTACTTTAATAATATATATATCTATATTAAAAAACCTATTTTATAAGAAAAAAAATATTCTAAACTAAACTAAAGAATCTAGACAGAGTAGTTAGAAAGAAACTATAGTTTTAAAGTATTGTTTGTAGTTCATGAAAGTTGAGACATATTACCATTGTGTGTCTCAGATATACTATTTCTATATATAGAGGTTTTTTACTCAGTTTATTCTAATATATCTAATCACAGTTTACTAGTTTATTTTGGTTGTGATCCAAGTTGTCCCAAACTACTTCAAATAAACAACATGTTGTAAATATCTATTTTAAGAAAATAAACAATACTGACTGTTTTAGTAATTTTATATATCAATCTTTTGGAGAAGATAAGCTGAGATGCCTACTTTTTTAACAATTTTCTTGAAAAAAAGTGGTAAGTCAACGAAACTTTTTTGTAATTATTTTTTGTAAGTTTTATAATTGTATAGAGATAACTCAAAGTTTATAATATCTCTGGTGTTGTTTTAGACACTCTGTGTTTTCAAAATATCTTTCTGGTTTGGATGCCAAATAAAATAGAGGAGTCTATCAACCAAAGCTTGACCTCTATCAAAACCAGTCCAAAATAGACTGTTTCTTGGTTTTAAATTCTCAGTACTTTATCAATAATATATCTACTTTGTAGAACCAAGTTTATTATTTATTTTAGCATTTTCTATAGCACTAACTGTAGTTTGGTTTTTTAAACTTGTTGACCAAGTGATTGTCAGAAAGAGTTAGTATAATGATCTGAATTAGGATAAATGATTTTATATATAATAATATTATATATAACAATTATATGTATAATAATTCTCTTCAATATTAAATATAATAAATAATAATAAATAATTATAAATAAATAAAATAAATAATAATAAAAATAAATAAATAAAAATTTGGATTTGTAACTTATTAGTTAAGCTCTCAATTTCTACAAATAAGATCAATAGTTTAATAGACAATTTATTTATCATCTGAAGAGAATCTGCAAATTTTATAAGTAAATTTTACTATTGAGCTAAATATAGAGAGATTTCTTCTAAAATTTTTTTTTTACTAAGTAAATCACTCTTGGGCTTCTAACAAAAGTTGTAGAGCTTATCAAGACATATTTAATAGTAATAAGAATGCTAAAATCAGCCTAGTGATTCTTGAGAAATCTTTAAAAAATGTTTCACCAACATATAAAATTTCTTAAAAAAAATTTAATTTTTTTTATGTTGGTGAAACATTTTTTAAAGATTTCTCAAGAATCACTAGGCCAATTTTAGCATTTTTATTACTATTAAATGTGTCTTGATAAGCTCTACAACTTTTGTTAGAAGCTCAAAAGTAGATTTACTTAGTAAGAAAAAAGTTTTAGAAGAAATTTTTCTACATTTACTATTTGAAGATTTTATATATAATTTATATATAAATCTTGTATAACCTGCATCACATAGCTCTTTAGATGACTAGCAAATTATCTATTAAGTTAGATTAGAGACAAATATTAATTTGTTTTTGTAATTTTAAATAGCTATAATTAAACATGAAACCTTGTAGCTAAATTTAAATATAGGTATAAAGCTAGAATAAAAATTTCTAAAAAAAAGATCTAAATATAAAGAATAGATACTATGTATAATTGTGGTATTATAGAAGCCTGTGGCTATAAAGATTACACAAATAAGTTCTTAAAAGATAGGATAGTACTAACATTCTTGTATCTTTAAATTTAGCAATACTAATATTCCTATATCTAATTTGTAAAGTACTTGCTTAATTGATGATTCTCTAGTGAGCTGAAGAATTATCATAGTATAATACAATGCGGTTCTATATATAAATTATATAGATAGAAATGTGAAGATTTTTTAAAGAAATGTGATATTTGTCTAAAGAAACCTTTTTTCTTACTAAGTAAATTACTTTTGGGCTTTTAATAAAAGTTGTAAAGCTTATCAAGATACATCTAATAATGGTAAAAACATTAAAATTGGCTTGGTAGTTGAGAAATCTTTAAAAAATGTTTTATCTACATATAAAATTTCTTTAAAGAAAATCAATTTTTTTAAAGATTTTATATAGTTACCAAAACGTTTTTTAAAGATTTCTCAAGAACCACCAAGCTAATTTTAATGTTCTTACTATCATTAGATATATCTTGATGAGATTTACAACTTTGTTAGAAGCCTAAAAATGATTTATTTAGTAAAAAAAAGTTTTCTTTACTTGTAAAATATGTTCTAAACCTTATCATAATAGATAATATTTAAAAGAACAAAAGAAACACCAAGTAACTATATCAGAAAATTTTAAAGTCTGATTATAATCATTTCAAAACAGTTAATCGATTATAATCAATTGGCTTTAAGCAATTATAACCAACAGTAGTATTGATAATTGATTAATATTAAAATTAATAATAATCGTTAATGATAAAAATCAATACAATCTAAAAGATTATAATCAATAGCAATGATTTATATCAATTATAATCAATAAAATCTAATTGATTTTAATCAATAGTGGTGATAAAAATCAGTTAAAATCTTTAAATTTTAATTAATTATAATCTAATTTTAAATTTTCTTGATATATATAATATTAAGATTTGGTATATCTTTAAATTAAGTTGTAGTAGCAGAAATTAGCTTGAGATATATTTAGACAAATAAATGAAAGAGATTATTTAATAATAAAATACTAATTTTGTTATATGATAAACCTAACTAGACAGTGGTTTTTGGCTTGAAGTAAAAGTTTTTGTAAATCTTAGACTAATATCAGAATATTTTTAAAAAAACAATAATATAATATATTAAACTAGAAGATTATAAAGATCTATAATCTAAAAGTTACCAATTTAAGAATTGTATAAAAGCAAAATAGCAATATAGAAAATATAGTTTATAGCTAAATATAGCAGATTTAGAATATAGAAGTAGTATTATATAGTTATAATTCTTCTTACTAGTAGCAGTTTAATAGCAATACTTTTTTAATTAGTAATTCACCACTCAATCAGAGAAAGCTTATAGAATAACGTGATGCAGTTTATATATAGAAATTAGGATTTTTGAAATATAGGCTGCTTCTATTTAAAACTTTTTTTATATTAAGTTAATCACCTTTAGGCCTCTAATTAAAGTTGTAGAGCTTGTCAAAATAAATCTAATAGTAGTTAAAACATTAAAATTGGCTTGGTAGATCACAAGATATCTTCGAAAAATGTTTTATCAACTATGTAAACTTCTCTTTCAACAATAGTATTGTTAAAAGAGAAGTTTACATAGTCAGCAAAACATTTTTTGAAGATATTTTGTGATTTATCAAGCTAATTTTAATGATTTAACTACTATTAGATTCATTTTGACAAGCTCTAGAACTTCAATTAGAGACCCAAAAGTGATTAACTTAGTATGAAAAAAGTTTTAGATAGAAACAGCTTACATTCCAAAAATCTTAATTTCTATATATAAACTGCATTACATTACACTATGAGCTCTTTCTGGTTGAGTAGTGAATCACCAATTAAAGTAAAAAGTACTCTAATTACAAATATTAATCTCAGTCATAATATAGTAGTATAACAAAATATACTTAGATACTCATTAAATAGTCAGATATTATGTTGAATTTTTAAGTTATCTAGAAAATTATTATAAATATAGTTATAATCTACTTTTTTTTAAATTTAATATATTTAAATCAAGAGAATTGCTCATGATTTACAAACAACAGAAAACAAGAAATATCATTTTTCTTAACAACTAGTATAGGAAACAGGACTTCTTGTACTAAGTAAAAAGAAAGAGAACTATAAACAACACTTCTTTTATCAAAAAGCTTTTTGAAAAAAACTTTAAAACAAGCAGCCAAATAAATTTTTCAAAAAATTTTAGAAAATTTTTAGAAATTTTGGAAATATTGCTTTGATCTTAAAAATCTGATCACAAAACATGTAAATAATAACAATAATAACAAATATATAGATCAGATAAACAAACAAACAAACAAATACTAGAATATGTGTTTATTTTAGACAAAGCAAAACAATAATCAACAAATAATACATGTGACTTATTGAAGACTATTCTAGAATATAATATCAAGATGATAAAAATAAACTTCTTGGAATTTATTTGGGATAGAAATATAATTGTAGCCAAGTATATGCTTGACAAAGCACTTAAAGAAACAATTAACGAAATTACACTGACTGAACCTAGTAGCATTGAACATATAGCTAAAACATTATCAATAGAAAATGAGCATATGATCACTCCAATAGAAGTTTTAGTATATGGATGCATATTGAAAGTTTTATATTAAGCTGAAGCTAGAGGCTGTTTAAAAAAAGAAATAGAAAAATAGACAGAAAAAGCAAGATGGGTTAACCAAAACCCAAAGTCAATCAAGTATATAGTAGAATGAGCAAGGAAGAAATCAAAAGAGAAATAAATAAAATGGAGAGTATTACCATATTTTCACATAATAATGCTTTATTTTGAGTATATGCATGTTAATTAAAGTACGTGTATAGGCATTATTTTGAAACAAAGATAAATTTTTAAGCATTTACTATATAAGTAAAAAAGTGTTCTGAAAGTAGATTTGGTACTAAGAAATATACTTTAGCTTCTTATTAAAGTTGTTCTTTAGATTGAGAAGATTCCAATAGTGATTAAATTATCAAAATCAATCTAGTAGATCATCTGCAATAGCTTGTCAAAGTTTAATAATGATTGTTTATATCATATAAACAAAGATAAACAATTGTTATAAAACTTTGACGAGGTATTGCGAGTGATTTACTGGGTCGATTTTGATGATTTAACTACTGTTAGAATCTTCTCAGTCTGATATTACAAGCCAAAAGTAGATTTACTTAGTACCAAATCTACTTTTGATACACTTTTTGATATTTTATTAAAAATACTATAATATACATGTTATTTAGAGATATGTATAGGCGTTATTTTGATACTATATGTGATATTTTTAAGGGTTGCAATTTTTTAAATAATGCTCATGAGCATTATTACGTGAAAATATGGTATGAAAATAGAAGAAAAAGAAGAGGCCAAAGCATCAGAATCAAAAAAATATAAACAGAGTGAAGACTTAAAAAAGAAAG
>CAJVQC010000963.1:0-11235 GCA_910592285.1 Racocetra persica
TTTTTATTTAAGTTTGTGTAAGGGATTTACGGAAAGAGTTTTTAGATATAAATCTGTCTATTTGTAGAGTATATTTGCTTAATAACAAAACTATAAATACAATATAAAATATATTATCTTCTTTAAAGAAAATTTCATTGTTATCTTGAGTAGTATAATTGTAAAGAATTATACAAATATTTAAATAAATCAAAGATATAATACTAACAGGTGATTAAAAAAAAGTCTAGTATAATAGTGATCTATATATCACTAGCACAGTAGTTATTATATCTGTTTACTAATCTTATAAGGATCTATATAATACAAAACTTTGTAAATGTGAATAGCTTATTTATAGCTGATTATAGCTAATTATAGTATTTATTCAGTATAATAATAAGGTTAAATTTGTTGAATCTAAGGTTTTAATATAGTATATACTAAATTAATAAAACTAAAAGATCATAAAATATAAAGATAAAAATAGAATACAATACTTAATATAAGTGTTATATTCAATATTATATTATATATATACTTATCAAGTTGCTACTTAACAAAGTGGTATATCAAACTCAGACCTAATATAAACTATGGTCAGTTTAGTTTATTAATAAGTAGTATTAGCATTAATTAGTGATTTACCAGTCACCTAGTGTATGATCATAGTGTAATATGACACAAATTACTATGTAAATTATATATATTCTAAATATAGTATTTGCTTAAGAAAAACTTTTTTTATACTAAGTTAATCACTCTTTTGTATTAAGTGAAAATTGTAAAGCTCATCAAGACGCATCTAACAGTAGTAAGTTTATTAAAAACGGTTTAGTAGTTGTTGAGATATTGCTAAAACGATTGGCTAATTATGTAAACAATAGTTTATTTATATAGAATTTTACATAGTTGACTAATCATTTCTTAGCAATATCTCAACAACTACTAGACCATTTTTAATGATTTTACTACTATTAGATGTATCTTGATGAGCTCTATAATTTTTATTTAATACAAAAGAGCAATTAATTTAATATAAAAAAAGTTTTTCTTGGATGAATATCACATTCAGAGTATATATAATTTATATAGTAATTTGTATCATATTATTATAGAACAGTTTATTATTAAGGGTGTAGCGACTTAGTGAAGTGGTCAAGTTGTCATACCTCCAAGCGATTAGTCAGCTAGGTTTGGAGTTCAAAACTCACTAGCAACAAATTTTGGAAATTCTATCTGTACGATGGCTACTGTTGTCCATCAATCGATAAGATTGTCAGTTGGAACGAGATCTCTGTAACCTTGGTAATTTCAACAAGATTGGAAAATTATAGAGTATTTGTATAATGATGATATTACATGAATAAGCCTACGAGTCGTGTTAATCCAAGAGACTGAAAATCAGATGTAGAACTCGCTTGGTAAGCCCCGAGTAGAGAGGTAGTACAGATCTTGAACAGTACGATGTAAAAAATTATTACTAAAAGAACTGGCAAAAACTGAACAAGACCGAAGTGTTAGGCAAGGCACTCCACCAACCAGATCATCGAGAGAGTAACTGGAGGAAAAGGACCTAATTGTAGAGACCAGAAGCAGGTTACAGCCCTTCCAGGCCATCTGGATTGGTAGTTTGGGATAAGTTAGAAATATCGATAATAGTCTATAAAGTATATGCTGAGGTTTGGGTGAACTTTATAAAGACAGAAGTAGGTAATAGTAGCAGTTTCAGCTCGCAAGTTCTTGTTCTTGGACTCAGCGTAAATTACTGAAGTCTAGGTTAACTGGATTGTAGGTATGAAAAGATTTAGCAAGTTTATCTCGAGAGTAAATTAGCCCTAGATCAGGCGCTTCCTATGGCAGGTATTGGTTCCTTATAAGGATATAGCAGTACAGAGGATTTAAATAGGTAATTTTCTAGTTGGATTATAGGTATAGCATCTAGTGTAGAACTTTCGAATAGACTACTTAAATAGACAATCAAAAATTGTATATGTGGCTAGTTGTATTCTCTAAAACTATGTACCAAATGAATAGTGGCTGGCTGTCCAGCTTAGAATATAAACTAATAAAAGCAACTGACTATGAGGTTACTTTGATATTAAAAAAAAAAAAAAAAAAACAGTTTATTATTATTTTATTATTTTATTAGTTAGGGAAGTACCATTTATTACGTAATTTAAAGGAGTAGAAGGGGGAATAGCGAGTCTATTACGTATTAATATATTGATCTAGATTAACCAATCAAAATTATCACTAGGGGGGAAGAGGGTCTGACCTTATAATAAAAATAAATTACGTAATAAACTGCACTTCCCTTATTATTTTGATATTGTATAATTATTATTACTTTATTATTTTATTATCTTATTATTATTTAGTTATTATTATTAGAGTAGAATTTAAGATATATATTGCGCTTAGCATTTAACGCTTAACAATTATCCTTAGCGATTAATGATTAGCAATTATGCTTAGCAATTACGATTAGCACTTAATACTTAACAATTAGCGATTACACTTTACACTTAGCACTAAGTAAACTATACTTAGCTGCAACAATTAGCAATTAGCTCTAAAGATATAAAAAGGATATAAATTTCTTCAAGTTAACATTAAACCTGCACCATCTACCTCTTAGACCCAGACTTTCCTTTTCTCTAAATTCTCTTTTGTAATATTATAGAATTCTTTAGGAATAGGAACCTAAGGATAGCCTATCTTATTCTCTCTTAATAAACATATATTTTATCAGGACCCCAAAATATATATAGATAGGTCAGATTAGAGTTTGCTTATTTTTAGCCTTTTTTGTACAGATTATTTCTATTTATAGTAATTAGTTTGCTTATTTTTGACTTTTTTCTTATAGATCCTTCTAAATTTAGTAATTTTTGTAAAACCTTACCCTCTATACGTATTTTGGGGTCCTATTTTATCTATAAACTATTGTTTACCTGAATTACTACAGATGGAAGGATATAGTTTCTAATTGTAATAGAAATTATACTTATTTGTTGGATACTGCTATAAATCTGTGAAGGATCTCTGTAGCCATGTCATTGTTATAGTACTGCTGTTAAGAAGGCCACGGTACTTAACATTTGGTGTCTCCTGGTGAAAAATATTTTAAAAACCCTAACCGAATGACATTATCCTGAATCTCTCTTGAATTATTAGCTATTTATCAGAGGATAGTTATCTCGGATTGTGTATTGAATATTGCGGATGACAATTTCTGCTACCAAGGATTTATTTAGCTGGTGCCTAGATGTATTTCTAGAATATTAACAGATTTCTCATAAGCCAAAATGTAAGCATAAGGATCTAACCTCAAGAATATTATTTTATTTTCTCTTTTATCATAGCTGTAGACAAGGCTTTGTACTTTACTCTATGACTGATAGAGTCACTGAATTACACAACAAATATATTATAAACTACGAGCATGAATACTAACAAAATACTGCTTTTCCTTTTGCTTCCTTACAAGCTTTAAACCCAGATCTCTCTTGTCAACTTTGTTATCCTCCTTCTAGAACTAGTCTTCATACTTTTCTTTGAACATCTTTTGAAAGATTTTGGAATTAGTATTTCAATACTTATGCTGCATATAGTTAGGGCAGTATCATTTATCACCTGATCATTTTTTATCAGAGGCTTATCCCCCTCCCTCTCTTAATATAAAAAAAAATCAGGTTCTTATATATAATTTCAACTTTTTTTTACCTCCTCTCCTCTAAAAAATCACCTAATTTTTGTCATGTCCTTTATACTTCCAAGACTACTACTAGCTTTGTATACCTAACTATAACCTGAGACAAACCCTCTATTCACACCAATATTCGAGATATTATCTTTAGTTGCCAATATAACTGAGACATAGGAGACTCTAGAGAAATTGCCCTTGCTTTATTTCAAAGATACAGTGCCTAACAAAAGTTTCTCTGCACCTATATCTCCTCATAAAAAGGTGCTACAACTTTGAAAATTTCAGAAAAGTTAATACATATACAGTTTAGATCGTGTATGTTGTTTGAAGATTTTTTAATCACTAGAAATAAATTTAGATGAGAGCCAAAGTTGGGACATTTTTCGTTTAAAAAAATAATTGTATTTAAAAAAAAATTAATATATCATCAAGGCTTAAAGCTAAAACTTCTAAAAATTAATAGATTAAACATCAATAATTTCTATATTAGTGATAAAAAAATTGACTCAATTTGATGAGATAATTATTGAGAAATTAATTTTTAAAGTTTTGAATTTTATTTTAATTTGTTGAGATCTACTCTTTTTGTATTGCATAATGTTTTTCACAAATATCACGTGTTCTAACAATTCAAATTTGATGATTTTGCTATCATTTGAATTGTCTTATCAAGATAATTCGAATGATACCAAAATCATCAAATTTGGATCACTAGATATCGAGATAGTTTCGATTGAAAAGCTTTTATTTTATAATTTTTTAAAATGAAATTCAAATTTTAAAAAATTAATTTTTTGACAATTATTTCATCAAATTAGGCCAAATTTTTTATTACCAATACAGAAATCATTAAATTTTAATATGCTAATTTTTAGAATTTTTAGCTTAAAGCCATAATAATGTATTAATTTTTCTTTGAATTCAATTAATTTATTTATTTTTTTAAAAAATATCTCAACTTTAGCTTTTATCTAAAAATTTTTTTAATAATTAAAAAATCTTTTAAAAAAACACATGATCTAAGCTACATATGTACTAGTGTTTTTGAAAGTTTCAAGATCATAGCACCTCTCTATAAGAAGATATAGGTGTGGAAAAACTTTTGTCGAGCACTATATACTATTCTCACTGCCCTATCTACTATCGATTTTGAATGCCAAACTGTCTTCGACTACTATATTGATCTAGCTTATAGTTTTGGATACGAAGAACTAGGACAATATAATAGATATTTTGGAAATTTAGGCACTCCCATTTGACAACAACCACAAGACAATACTTATAGTTTTAGCTACCAAGATTAATATATTATCTACCGAGTTCTATCTCCTTCTAGCTTATTCTCTTACCAAAACAAAACCAACAACCTAATTATCAACCTCCTCCATGTTCATCTCGAGATATATTTGAAGTACCTCTTGTACCTGTTAACATACCTCAAAACCAATTTGTTGAAATAAACTTTGCTGCTATTCCAGAAGCATACATTGAGAACCATCTTCTACAATAAAAAGCAACTATACACCAAAAAGAACCTATTGAAGAAGAAGAAGGATCTAATAGTACTGTACAAGATATCTTTACTTCAACTGAAACTTTTGCCTTATCTAACCTATATGAATAACTAGAAAACAATTTACCCCTTATTGAACAATAAGAAGTTAACTTACTACCACTAGACCAACAGAACAATAATTTACTACCACTAGAACAACCTGAACAACCTAAAAACAATCTACCACCTTCACAACAACCACTATAATCTAGTTAGCTAATACCTTAGCACCTGGTGGTGAAAAGGCTCTAATAAAAATTAATTTCTTTAATAGTGATAGAAGCTTCAGGCTTGGGCACCTGCATTCTTGAAAGCATTGGGGGCAGGGTCAAGACCTCGAAATCATTCAGTAACAATTTTTTTTAAATAAGCAGGGGCAAGGGTGAGTTGTTAAATAGCTGTTCAGTTGTTAGCAATAGCAGCTCATTCGAATTTTTCTAACCATTTTACTGGGTCTTGGCTTCTATCACTATTAAAGAAATTAATTTTTATTAGAGCCTTTTCACCACCAGGTGCTAAGGTATTAGCTAACTAGATTATAGTGGTTGTTGTGAAGGTGGTAGATTGTTTTTAGGTTGTTCAGGTTGTTCTAGTGGTAGTAAATTATTGTTCTGTTGGTCTAGTGGTAGTAAGTTAACTTCTTATTGTTCAATAAGGGGTAAATTGTTTTCTAGTTATTCATATAGGTTAGATAAGGCAAAAGTTTCAGTTGAAGTAAAGATATCTTGTACAGTACTATTAGATCCTTCTTCTTCTTCAATAGGTTCTTTTTGGTGTATAGTTGCTTTTTATTGTAGAAGATGGTTCTCAATGTATGCTTCTGGAATAGCAGCAAAGTTTATTTCAACAAATTGGTTTTGAGGTATGTTAACAGGTACAAGAGGTACTTCAAATATATCTCGAGATGAACATGGAGGAGGTTGATAATTAGGTTGTTGGTTTTGTTTTGGTAAGAGAATAAGCTAGAAGGAGATAGAACTCGGTAGATAATATATTAATCTTGGTAGCTAAAACTATAAGTATTGTCTTGTGGTTGTTGTCAAATGGGAGTGCCTAAATTTCCAAAATATCTATTATATTGTCCTAGTTCTTCGTATCCAAAACTATAAGCTAGATCAATATAGTAGTCGAAGACAGTTTGGCATTCAAAATCGATAGTAGATAGGGCAGTGAGAATAGTATATAGTGCTCGACAAAAGTTTTTCCACACCTATATCTTCTTATAGAGAGGTGCTATGATCTTGAAACTTTCAAAAACACTAGTACATATGTAGCTTAGATCATGTGTTTTTTTAAAAGATTTTTTAATTATTAAAAAAATTTTTAGATAAAAGCTAAAGTTGAGATATTTTTTAAAAAAATAAATAAATTAATTGAATTCAAAGAAAAATTAATACATTATTATGGCTTTAAGCTAAAAATTCTAAAAATTAGCATATTAAAATTTAATGATTTCTGTATTGGTAATAAAAAATTTGGCCTAATTTGATGAAATAATTGTCAAAAAATTAATTTTTTAAAATTTGAATTTCATTTTAAAAAATTATAAAATAAAAGCTTTTCAATCGAAACTATCTCGATATCTAGTGATCCAAATTTGATGATTTTGGTATCATTCGAATTATCTTGATAAGACAATTCAAATGATAGCAAAATCATCAAATTTGAATTGTTAGAACACGTGATATTTGTGAAAAACATTATGCAATACAAAAAGAGTAGATCTCAACAAATTAAAATAAAATTCAAAACTTTAAAAATTAATTTCTCAATAATTATCTCATCAAATTGAGTCAATTTTTTTATCACTAATATAGAAATTATTGATGTTTAATCTATTAATTTTTAGAAGTTTTAGCTTTAAGCCTTGATGATATATTAATTTTTTTTTAAATACAATTATTTTTTTAAACGAAAAATGTCCCAACTTTGGCTCTCATCTAAATTTATTTCTAGTGATTAAAAAATCTTCAAACAACATACACGATCTAAACTGTATATGTATTAACTTTTCTGAAATTTTCAAAGTTGTAGCACCTTTTTATGAGGAGATATAGGTGCAGAGAAACTTTTGTTAGGCACTGTATCTTTGAAATAAAGCAAGGGCAATTTCTCTAGAGTCTCCTATGTCTCAGTTATATTGGCAACTAAAGATAATATCTCGAATATTGGTGTGAATAGAGGGTTTGTCTCAGGTTATAGTTAGGTATACAAAGCTAGTAGTAGTCTTGGAAGTATAAAGGACATGACAAAAATTAGGTGATTTTTTAGAGGAGAGGAGGTAAAAAAAAGTTGAAATTATATATAAGAACCTGATTTTTTTTTATATTAAGAGAGGGAGGGGGATAAGCCTCTGATAAAAAATGATCAGGTGATAAATGATACTGCCCTAACTATATGCAGCATAAGTATTGAAATACTAATTCCAAAATCTTTCAAAAGATGTTCAAAGAAAAGTATGAAGACTAGTTCTAGAAGGAGGATAACAAAGTTGACAAGAGAGATCTGGGTTTAAAGCTTGTAAGGAAGCAAAAGGAAAAGCAGTATTTTGTTAGTATTCATGCTCGTAGTTTATAATATATTTGTTGTGTAATTCAGTGACTCTATCAGTCATAGAGTAAAGTACAAAGCCTTGTCTACAGCTATGATAAAAGAGAAAATAAAATAATATTCTTGAGGTTAGATCCTTATGCTTACATTTTGGCTTATGAGAAATCTGTTAATATTCTAGAAATACATCTAGGCACCAGCTAAATAAATCCTTGGTAGCAGAAATTGTCATCCGCAATATTCAATACACAATCCGAGATAACTATCCTCTGATAAATAGCTAATAATTCAAGAGAGATTCAGGATAATGTCATTCGGTTAGGGTTTTTAAAATATTTTTCACCAGGAGACACCAAATGTTAAGTACCGTGGCCTTCTTAACAGCAGTACTATAACAATGACATGGCTACAGAGATCCTTCACAGATTTATAGCAGTATCCAACAAATAAGTATAATTTCTATTACAATTAGAAACTATATCCTTCCATCTGTAGTAATTCAGGTAAACAATAGTTTATAGATAAAATAGGACCCCAAAATACGTATAGAGGGTAAGGTTTTACAAAAATTACTAAATTTAGAAGGATCTATAAGAAAAAAGTCAAAAATAAGCAAACTAATTACTATAAATAGAAATAATCTGTACAAAAAAGGCTAAAAATAAGCAAACTCTAATCTGACCTATCTATATATATTTTGGGGTCCTGATAAAATATATGTTTATTAAGAGAGAATAAGATAGGCTATCCTTAGGTTCCTATTCCTAAAGAATTCTATAATATTACAAAAGAGAATTTAGAGAAAAGGAAAGTCTGGGTCTAAGAGGTAGATGGTGCAGGTTTAATGTTAACTTGAAGAAATTTATATCCTTTTTATATCTTTAGAGCTAATTGCTAATTGTTGCAGCTAAGTATAGTTTACTTAGTGCTAAGTGTAAAGTGTAATCGCTAATTGTTAAGTATTAAGTGCTAATCGTAATTGCTAAGCATAATTGCTAATCATTAATCGCTAAGGATAATTGTTAAGCGTTAAATGCTAAGCGCAATATATATCTTAAATTCTACTCTAATAATAATAACTAAATAATAATAAGATAATAAAATAATAAAGTAATAATAATTATACAATATCAAAATAATAAGGGAAGTGCAGTTTATTACGTAATTTATTTTTATTATAAGGTCAGACCCTCTTCCCCCCTAGTGATAATTTTGATTGGTTAATCTAGATCAATATATTAATACGTAATAGACTCGCTATTCCCCCTTCTACTCCTTTAAATTACGTAATAAATGGTACTTCCCTAACTAATAAAATAATAAAATAATAATAAACTGTTTTTTTTTTTTTTTTTTTAATATCAAAGTAACCTCATAGTCAGTTGCTTTTATTAGTTTATATTCTAAGCTGGACAGCCAGCCACTATTCATTTGGTACATAGTTTTAGAGAATACAACTAGCCACATATACAATTTTTGATTGTCTATTTAAGTAGTCTATTCGAAAGTTCTACACTAGATGCTATACCTATAATCCAACTAGAAAATTACCTATTTAAATCCTCTGTACTGCTATATCCTTATAAGGAACCAATACCTGCCATAGGAAGCGCCTGATCTAGGGCTAATTTACTCTCGAGATAAACTTGCTAAATCTTTTCATACCTACAATCCAGTTAACCTAGACTTCAGTAATTTACGCTGAGTCCAAGAACAAGAACTTGCGAGCTGAAACTGCTACTATTACCTACTTCTGTCTTTATAAAGTTCACCCAAACCTCAGCATATACTTTATAGACTATTATCGATATTTCTAACTTATCCCAAACTACCAATCCAGATGGCCTGGAAGGGCTGTAACCTGCTTCTGGTCTCTACAATTAGGTCCTTTTCCTCCAGTTACTCTCTCGATGATCTGGTTGGTGGAGTGCCTTGCCTAACACTTCGGTCTTGTTCAGTTTTTGCCAGTTCTTTTAGTAATAATTTTTTACATCGTACTGTTCAAGATCTGTACTACCTCTCTACTCGGGGCTTACCAAGCGAGTTCTACATCTGATTTTCAGTCTCTTGGATTAACACGACTCGTAGGCTTATTCATGTAATATCATCATTATACAAATACTCTATAATTTTCCAATCTTGTTGAAATTACCAAGGTTACAGAGATCTCGTTCCAACTGACAATCTTATCGATTGATGGACAACAGTAGCCATCGTACAGATAGAATTTCCAAAATTTGTTGCTAGTGAGTTTTGAACTCCAAACCTAGCTGACTAATCGCTTGGAGGTATGACAACTTGACCACTTCACTAAGTCGCTACACCCTTAATAATAAACTGTTCTATAATAATATGATACAAATTACTATATAAATTATATATACTCTGAATGTGATATTCATCCAAGAAAAACTTTTTTTATATTAAATTAATTGCTCTTTTGTATTAAATAAAAATTATAGAGCTCATCAAGATACATCTAATAGTAGTAAAATCATTAAAAATGGTCTAGTAGTTGTTGAGATATTGCTAAGAAATGATTAGTCAACTATGTAAAATTCTATATAAATAAACTATTGTTTACATAATTAGCCAATCGTTTTAGCAATATCTCAACAACTACTAAACCGTTTTTAATAAACTTACTACTGTTAGATGCGTCTTGATGAGCTTTACAATTTTCACTTAATACAAAAGAGTGATTAACTTAGTATAAAAAAAGTTTTTCTTAAGCAAATACTATATTTAGAATATATATAATTTACATAGTAATTTGTGTCATATTACACTATGATCATACACTAGGTGACTGGTAAATCACTAATTAATGCTAATACTACTTATTAATAAACTAAACTGACCATAGTTTATATTAGGTCTGAGTTTGATATACCACTTTGTTAAGTAGCAACTTGATAAGTATATATATAATATAATATTGAATATAACACTTATATTAAGTATTGTATTCTATTTTTATCTTTATATTTTATGATCTTTTAGTTTTATTAATTTAGTATATACTATATTAAAACCTTAGATTCAACAAATTTAACCTTATTATTATACTGAATAAATACTATAATTAGCTATAATCAGCTATAAATAAGCTATTCACATTTACAAAGTTTTGTATTATATAGATCCTTATAAGATTAGTAAACAGATATAATAACTACTGTGCTAGTGATATATAGATCACTATTATACTAGACTTTTTTTTAATCACCTGTTAGTATTATATCTTTGATTTATTTAAATATTTGTATAATTCTTTACAATTATACTACTCAAGATAACAATGAAATTTTCTTTAAAGAAGATAATATATTTTATATTGTATTTATAGTTTTGTTATTAAGCAAATATACTCTACAAATAGACAGATTTATATCTAAAAACTCTTTCCGTAAATCCCTTACACAAACTTAAATAAAAA
>CAJVQC010000964.1:0-11227 GCA_910592285.1 Racocetra persica
ACTTCTTTTTCATCGACTACTGCAGAACCGATAGTAATTTCGGTATCCTCCTCATCATCAATATCCAAGTCACATAGATCCTCCTCCTCTGTTATTAAAAGTTGTATAATTCCATAATATAAAAAACATTGGTTAAAATTTCTCATAAAAATTTTGAACATACTTTAACAACATACCTTCTACACTAAGTATAGTATGTTCTTCCATTTGACAACTTTTTATTAATTGTGGCATAATCGTGCTTAAATATGATGCGAATTCTTCTTTAAATACTCGAGATAAGACCGCAAATAAACAATAACTACACTCGCGAAGACGTGCCGAGTCCTTATGCAGACCTTCAATAGCTAGACGCATAATATCATCAACATACGGCTAAAAACAACATACAAAAATCAATTTAGCTTAATTTGTAATAACTTAGCATATTTTAAGAATTCTACGTACTTGTATCACTTCCTTTCCCACTGCCTCAGCAATTGCGCCCACAGTGTCCGTAGCTACTCCACGTAAAACAATGTCTTCTTCTGTTTGACTTAGTGACATTAATATCTGTAGTCGACTGATCACTTGTTGGAAATATGGCTTAAATTCCTATCATGTCACCATTATTAATATTTAAAACGAAAAATAATTTCATCGAATGTTCAGTGATAGCAAAATGAAGAATTACTTCGCCAGCTGCATGAGCAGCACTTCCAATGGCCGCAATAACGGCATCTTTTATTCCATTTGGGCCATTATCCATTAAAATAAGAAGCCTCTCCATCACTGCAGGTAAATATTGAAGAATTTCATCACCTAATCCTTCTAAAATAAGATCAAGCGCATTGCAAGCTTGTTTTACAATCTCAGTGCTTGTGTCGTTCGTAAGTTCAAAGATCAATGGTAACAAAGTTGCATGATTTGCAGCAATCTCTTGATCTAGTTCCTCTATATTTACAATATATTTAAAGTTTCAAGATCAAACTTATTATCTAAATTGATTAATAAAAACTATGTAATTGTACCATTCAGACAAACCTGCTAAACAGCTTAGCGCTAAGCAAGCACCTCTACGAACAATAATTTCAGGATCGCGTAAACCATTGTAAACAATGGGTAATAAGTCATTGAATTTTGGGCGTATATAATCTGCACATCCTTCAATAAGAACCTTAAGAGTAATTGAGTTTAGTCAAAATAGGAACAAGTTATAATTGAATATCCCAGATGACATCAACAACATACTGCAAAAGCCATCATTCCAGCTTTCCTGAATTTTGGATTAGAATTTTGAACGTATGCGGTAATGTAATCCATAGCAACAGGAAAAACTTGTTGGGGTGGCAATTTCGTCGCCAAAGAATTTATTACTCTAAAAGACATCTATTCAATTCAATTATGAAATTAAAATGTAATGGTAAGTGTATAGTGTGATTGTATCTTTTTAAAATACATTGATAATTACTCTAGACGGTGACTCTTCGTCTATATCTTCAGGGTCATTTTCAGTACCAATTGGCATTAATTCTTGGATAATGGGACCGATGAGCTTAAGTCTTTGAATTTTAGCTTTTTTACTGAATAGTTATGTTACGTAACGAAATTACTAAAATTATTTATAAATGATTCACTCGCAACACGAATACTTACTATGTAGCAACCCATATTAAAAATTGTAAAGCTATTATACGAACGGGTTCATCGTATTCAATATTGCGTGCCACAGTCAAGGCAAATTCAATAAGTTGTGGTAAATGATTTGACAAAAGAGGAGCATCCTGAGACATAAAATGAATTAAGTTATTAATAACAATGAATGATGACAAATATGAAATTTTTATAACTTTATATACCATCATGAGCAGTGTTTCAAATAGCTCAAAACCTTTAATTGTAGAGTCACTATCACCGTCTTTTAAACATTGTACAAGAATGTTAACCATAGGGGGTATTAAATCTCGAAAAATTTGCTAATACAAATGGAATAGAAATATTTCAGTCAAGGGGATGGTAAAATAATATGATTTACTTAATTTTCATGAAAAGTCATACAATCTCTTCTTTTTTATCTGGCTCTATAAATTCTGCGATTCTTCCTAAAGCTCTTAATAAATTCAAAATGAATTTAATATATATTTTAACTAATCATATCTATTATTAAAAAACATGAATAATAACTAAAAACTTACTGCATAGTGGTTACACGAACAGATTGACTTTCAGGGTCGTTGAGAGCATCGCCAAATAATTGTAATAATTGAAGAAGATTATCCGCAAACACATCTTCCATGACTTCCAGCAAAGTAAAAAGAACGAATATCCCGACCTTGAATAACAAATTGTTATATTCATGGTGTTTGAAAAATGTTATTTTCAATTAGTTTTAAATAGTTATTCACCTCACGTTGACCAGCATTTTGACTTTTACAACATTGGTATAAGAATTGAAGCAAATCATTCCAATTGCCAGCTGGTATTTCGATTTTACCGATGGATGATATAACACGTGCAGTAGCATGACGTACAATATTTCTAAATTATATTAAAATTAGAAAACGAAGCATCGTATAATATACGAGTTAAATTTGATACATACTCCGGTTCTTGTAAGATAATCTCAAGCAAACGTGATTTGATCGCTGATTGTGAATTTACATCAATTTTTGACCACCATTTAGGACCGCGCTTCCTTAATTCGATAGCTGCAAGCTGCCGTACCTAATAAATCAAAATCACATAAGGATAATAATCAATATATGAAAACATTACTGTACTTATATTAGGACACGAATTTCAAACCTGCCAACTTGGAGAACTCGATAATATGTGAACAAAAGCTGGCACACAAGAAACTGAATTATAATCATTATTTAAAGCAGAGGTGGCCTTAAAACATAATTAAAAAGGTTAATATGCGTGATATTAGATGTCGCGTATTAAGAATATAGATTCGCCGCTATTCCGTTCGCATATGCGCATACCGTTCTTATCCGCGCTGTATCGGTGTCATTAGAAACCAACTGAGTAAGCAATCCTTCTAGCCCATTAATAAATTCTTGTTGCTGTAAAATACGCGTAAAACAGTAAAGTCAGAAAGATTTGAATATAAAGATTGTGTAGTATTTAATAATCTGTAATTACCTCCATTATTTTATAAAAAAAAAAAACGCAATTCGATTTTTTTCGTCGTCCTGATTAAAAATTATAGGGAAATTTTTTGATTTGATTGGTCGATGAATTAGATGTGATATGATTTAGGTCGGTTCGTGTAATCTAATCTATATATGGTTCGAGACACTTAAAGACTTCACAAACTTTAAATGCTAATAATATTTAATAGAAAATTTACTACAACTTAGCAGCTTTATTTTTTAAAAAATCATTGTATAGTTTTTCAATTGAGTTTAAAGAATCTAGTATTTTCATATGATTTGATCAAAAATGGGACAAGTCACATGTTTTGGCTTATTTTAATTGGTCAATTTTAAATTTATTTCAAAATTAACGTTAAATTTTAATTAACAATTAAAATTTTAGCCAATCAAAATGCGAAAATTCAAAAAGACATTAAATTTCAATATGAAATTTTTGAAATGGGACAGATCACGTAATTTCAGTCTTTAGATGTCCTGCACCATAGAGATAGTAATACTGTAAAATCGATCAGCCGAATTTAAAAGAATCGACCGGCTAAGCCGATATTTGCTTTTAGCCGATTTTTTCATTATCGGCCAAGATCACTAGGTAAGATTATAAAATTAAATTGTTACATCGGCTATGACTTCGTTAGTAAAGTTTTTAGTGATGGACAAAATTAATCAATTCCGGCACATCCGGCCAGGATTCTGATGCATTCCGACCCGGAATGTTGGTGATCCCCCTCTATGAGTTATTGACGATCACGCCATTCGTGTCAAGCAAAGAGTATTACATATTAGCAAAGAAAATAATGAAGGTTTATGCAAAGGAAAATTTTTAACAAAATTTTCGCAACAATAGATAGTCCGTATAGCCTCCAAAATTTGTAACGTTTTTTTAAATCCAGATTAATGGGATTGAACATTTAGATAAATTAGTAAGAGAAAAAGGGTGTTTATTCACAATACAATTATAATGTTAAATTTTGTTATGTTTTCTGTGTAATAGTAACAAGATTGTTTTGACCTGAGTTGTAAATTTTTGACGCGGTTGAACCGTTTTGACACGGTTTACTATAACCCGGTTCTAAACTCTACTGAAGGTCGCAATAGCTTCATCTTCAGAAGGTAGCTCATCTGTATCTTGCGATAGCATTGATAAACATGCTTTCTCAGTAGGCGAAATGTCCATTATATAAAGATCATCATCATAATCGCAATTGATGAAGCAATCAGAAGCTAGGTTGGTAGAATTAACATTTGATTGTGTTTTTTGATCTTTACTTGTTGAGTTAAGCTCTTGGTTTGGTTGAATTTCTTGAGAACAATCTGGGATAGGAAAACTAAAACATAGATTGTATTAATAGTCGACTAATTATGGGAACATTAAATGATTTGTGATCACTCATATCGTACTCTAATTGGACACAAAGATCATCATCATTATCGCAATTGAAGAAGGAATCAGAAGCTAGATCGGTAGAATTAATATTTGACTGTGTTTTTTGATCTTCACTTGTTGATTTAGGCTCTTGGTTTGGTTGAATTTCTTGAGAACAATCTGGGATAGGCAGACTAAAAGTAAATAATCATATATTGTATTAATAGTCGATTAATTATTGGATTAATATTAAGCATTAAATTAGATGTGATCATTTATATCGTACTCTGATTGCACATAAAGATCATCATCGTATAAGAAATTAGGAGCTAGATCGGTGGAATTAGTATTTGATTGTGTTTGTTGATCTTCACTTGTTGACTTAGGCTCTTGGTTGGGTTGAATTTCTTGAGAACAATCTGGGATAGGCAAACTGAAGTAGATAATCATATAGTGTATTAATAGCCGATTGATTATTGAAATAATCTTAAGATTAAATTGATGTGACGTACTCTAATTGCTTCAGTAAACGGACTTGAATTGCATTTATCGACCTATGCTCATCAGCAAACCCTCCGAGAATAGTTATATTTTCAGGACCAAGAAGTAAGACACCTCGTAGAACTAAAGCTTTACTGACTGATATCTACGGAGTAAATGTTTATTGAGAAATGTTTACCAGTTCTTTAAAGTATCTCAATTATGATAGTTATTTCTATTCTTGCACACCTTTATCCCAATTGGAGTAAGTAAATTCAAATTTGAAAGAGGTTTGTATTCTATAGCATCAACCGATTGATAACCATCAGTTAATTGAAACTTAAGCATACCCCGTGGAAATTGAATTGTCTCATATTGCTTATCACTTATATCATTATATTTATGGCCCTGTTTCACAGAACCTGACAGGTAGCTATTTACTACATCAAGAAGTGATTGTGCAGAAACACCAACTTCAAATATGTCAGCTATTTGAAGAATAATTGGCTGATGTTCACCAATAGTAATTTGGTGCATATCTTCAATTAGTGGAGGAAGACGTGGCTTCATGGATTTATTTAAGTCAGAATCCAAGAAGTCATTGTAAATTGCTTGATAAAGTCGTTTATTGTCGAGATTTGTGTTTTCAGGGTAAAGAAGACGTGGTTGTAACCACGTATCTTGAAGGTAAACATTATGATTGGTTTCAAATTGATTTTTTATCGATGACATAACACGTAAATTTGTTTTGATTATCCTTCGATGATTTTAAAAAGGACAGATCGACAGTAAGCGCTAAATTATGTAAATTATGGCATGCATGCCCTTTCTAAATCATGTGACACATATAGTTCGCGAGTTCGCAACATTCTAAAAACTTCATATGGGGGTGTTAGTAGAAACCAAGCTTCCAAGTAAATTTTTTTTAAACATTAAGTTAAAATATCTAAACAACTATTAAACCAAACTCGATAAATTTTTTTATTTTATTCTATATAGTTCGTACAAACATATATGCCTAATGATAAAATACCTTTGAAATAAAAGTTCTACAAAACTACTTTTATATTGAGCTAAATTGAAATAATTATAGAGTTTAAGACTTTCTGCACAGAGATAGCCAAGGATTCTCCAGCTCCTAAGTAACATTTAACATTGCCTTAAGGATATTGCGGCAAGACTGGTTTTTTAATAAAGTATAGGTCATTTCATCACTTCTAATACGTATACGTATCATATTCGCATATTATTCCGATACATTTTAATATCAATTCTTTAGATTGTGTCATTAATCTTTTGCAAATACGCACAACTTAATAATCGCATTGACTATATATAGAAACATTCTAAAGTAATTGGCTAATGGAAGTGTAGTGCAGTTACGTACAAGTTGTTAATATTGCTACGTATATACTTGCAAATAGTAAATTTTACATAATAAATAGCAATAACGATAATCGCATTGGCTATATATAGAAACATTCTAAAGTAATTGGCTACGTAACGCTAATGGAAGTGTAGTGCAGTTAATATTTGCTATATATTTGCAAATAGAAAATTTACATAATAAATAGCTAACGCTAACGAAACTTCAAAATTTTGTTCTTCAACTTTACTTGCTTCTGAAAAATTTAATCTGATATAATTAGATTTGTTAGCGATTTTTCTTTTTCATATGATCGATTGTATTTTCATACAGGACGTTTATTCTATGAAAATTCAAGGATCGAAATAATGCTTTTAAGGGTACGTAGGGTATTTTTGTTACGCATTTAGAAGTTACACAAACACGATTGCGCAAATATGATTGGTGTAGCCATTTGCTGCGCCAATCACGTTTGCGCAATTGTGTTCGTGTAACTTCTAAATGCGTAACAAAAATACCCTACACCTTAATAGAGAAGTCTAGAATTATGCATTGGTTGTCGATCCCTGAAATTTTATTGGATAATTATAGTAGATGCTCTATCACTATATAATCAATTTTTAATCATGCTACCTATCGTTGTATCAAAATCGAAAAACTTTTTCTTAGTCCCTCATTTTTAAAATGTCAGGGTCAGTCGTACTTAAGACTTCTATGGTAAGAGACTTATGTGAACTTTGTATTTTTCAATAGGTTTTCAATTAAGACAGGTTCTTTATTTAAGCTAATAATGAAACAATAGGGAGAGATCGTTTTAGAATTATACTGGGATCATGCTCCAAAAACTTGTAAAAATTTTTATGAATTGGTATGCATTATTTTGTTTATCATCGTTATTATTATTATTGTTATTGTTAATTAATTCGATATTGTATAATTTGGATCATTGTTAATATTAGGCAAAACGCGGATATTACGATAATGTTATTGTAAGGTTTCAATTTTTATTAATGCTATTATTAATTCCCTTTTGAATAATTTAAATTATAACCTAATAAAAATTTTACGATTACAGTTCCATAGAATAATTGAGGTAAGTCCAGTAAAACTATTATTGCTATAATTTTACAGCTGATCTATTTGATATGAGAGCTCATCAAATTATAATCTCTAGGATTTCATTATACAAGGTGGTGATCCAACTGGAACTGGTCGTGGAGGTTCGTCGATCTATGGGTAATCCTTCAATTTGTATTATTTCTCTTCAAATTTTATTGATGCTATTATTTAATCTTATAATAACCATATTAAATATTTTTGATTATATTAATAGCAAATTCTTTGAAGATGAGATTCATCCAGATTTAAAGCATACAGGCGCTGGTATCTTAAGTATGGCAAATTCTGGTCCAAGCACAAATGGCAGTCAGGTAATTGTAATCTTGTTCGTTTCCAATATTCATACAATATATTATAATCTCATTCAATGTATAAATTTTAAAGTTTTTCATAACGTTGGCACCTACACCGTGGTTGGATGGTATGCTTTTTTTATACTTATTTTCATTAAAAAAATAAATAAATTTTACAATTTAATAATATCTTGTTTAAAATTCTGAAATAGGAAAGCACACTATTTTTGGAAGGGTGAATGAAGGTATGAGAGTTGTCAAGCGCATGGGACTTGTTAAGTGTGATTCCAATGATAGGTAAACATTTTTTTTTATCCTTATGGTTTATATTTTATAACTGAGAATAAACACTGAGAATTTTTCATTCTGTTTGTTTATTTAAAGTTTCTGAACATATTCTTCATAATATTTATCAATTTAGATTTCATAGATAAATAATTATAAATTTTTGTTAAATCTTCATATATAGGCCAGTAACTGATGTAAAGATTTTATTTACAAATGTTATTGATTAAACAAGGTAAATTGCAAGTTTAAACTACTGTTTTAACTTTTCTTATTGTTGTATTATTTTCAATTCTATTAATTTATCACGATTAACTGGTTCATAACTAAATTAATTTTTTTAGTGATTTAAATAAAAGGGAGAAATCGACATTTACAAAATTATAAATCTACATGCGTCCGACCAAATTTAGGGTACGTCTAAAGCCGTGTGCGGTCATATTTTTTTGACTTTTTAATTAGAGTTAGGTTTAGACATTCGTTTCTTATATTTTTGGTGGTTTCACTTTTTTTCTTCAAAACAACAATTTTATTGGCTCTGTGTCACGTGGCTGCACACGGCTTTAGACGATCCCCGGATAATTCCCGATCAGTGCTGTAGAAAGGGGAAAATCGACATAAAAAAATTTTCATCATAAGCAAATGCAGATTTTAGAGAGCTATACTGCAAGATTTTATTAATGCAATTAAGTTTGTGCCTTAAGTAAAAAATGATCCTAAATTGATTTACACAAAAAAAAAGCTTTTGAAAAATTTGTCGATTCCCCTTTCTGTAGCATCTAGCACACGTGATTGTTAGAAACCCAAACTGCGCTTTATTTTATTTCAAGAAAAGAGACAAATGAAATTAATTATATATGAAATAAATGTAACAAAAGAATAAAAGTATTGTTTAATCGTAAATATTCATTATTATTATCAGCAAACAATTTGTATCTGGCGGCACTATCTGCTATTTATATAAATATCGATTTTTCGCCTTTTTGCAGCACTTATTGTACAGTATGTATTAAATGTTATTGATTAATATTTAGGGATTTAAGTTCAATAAGATGAGTATAATGATATTTTATAATCGATACAATTAAGACACTCGCCATCTCAATTTATTTATTCATATTAATTTAGATCATTATAATGACTTTTGTAATGTTGCTATTAAAATTTCCTCTTAAATACAAGTAAAATTTAAATTTTTGACATATTGTGTGGCATTTAAATTATACCATTTACATGTCGAAAAGTTTAAATTTTACCAGTGTAATTAGTATTTTATTAATTAAATTAGCAATACTTACTATATTGCCATAAACTTTTTAATTTAAATAATACAAAGATATTAAGTTATTCAAGATTATAGCATTATTATAAAATTATTATGTAATTTTATTTGTTTGTATCAGGTTGGAATAAGTAGAATTATTATATTATCATCTAAAATGAAATTATAAAAGAATTAGTTGTTAATAGAAATAGTATAATTGATCATGTAGATTGTATAAATCATTGCTTATTGTTTGTACTTAATATATATAAATCTTAATATTGTTATAGTGCTCAGAATGTAATCTTTATTATGAAATCTCACTTGCTAGGTTGGCAATGGAGCCAGTGGTGCTCAATGGTTATGCAAATGGTGCTCAAAAACTAGTATCTATTGGCTCCATTCACAGCTCCATTGGACTTCATTGCAACTATGAGTCATACCTGAATTCAATTCGCCAAATTAAATTGACAATTTTCTGATTAGTTATTTTATGTTTGGAGCGTTATATCTCCAGAATTGATTTTTCAAATATAAAAATATTCAATTTTATTAAGCTAATGTATAATAAAAATTACTGTATACTACACATAAATAAGAAGCGATAATTTAACTTGAATTAAAAACCTTAAAATTAGTCCAAAAAAAAAATGCCAAACGGCATATTTTTCATATCCAAAACTGTACTAAAGTCTTATTAAAGTATCGATTTCTATCACGAAAATGAACTAGCAACCAAGAATACAAATTCGCTGAGGTTATAGTATAAAAATTCCTATATTTCCTGCTTTACAAAACATTAAAGTAATTCGGTAATCTGAGATAATTCGAAAGTTAGATGGTGCTACTTTTGGGTATTCTAAAACTTTCTATATATTAAACTTTAGGTATATATGGCTAGGTGCTGCAAAATTGACAAATTTTTCAAAAAAACTGTTTTGCGTAAATAAATTTAGAATAAGATTAAGATCATTTTTTATTTAAGGCACAAACACAGGTGTATTAATAAAATCTTCAGTATAGCTCTTTACAATTTATATTTTCTTATGTTTTTCATAAAGATTTTTGATAAATTTAGCAGGTTGTGATATCGCAGGTTAATATATATTTAAAAAAAAAATTAAAATTATTATTAGTTAGGGGTCCGAGCTAGTACAGTAGTATTAGGATTAGAGTTAGAAGGCATATATATATGCAAAATTAAATGTTAATTAGAAGCCCAATACTAGTTTACATAAAATTTTCTTATTTTCGTTCATTTTTGTTACACAAGATCCTGTGATCTAATTGGTCGATCATATTAACCTGCGATATAGCAACCTGCGATATTTAACAATATTCTTTATAAAATTTATAAAAAAATTAAAAAAAATTAAAAATTGATTTTCCGAAGATCTTTTTTTGTCAATTTCCCACTTTTTATAGCACTCGGCCTATATGGTTTCGCAAAGATGTTTGCAGTTTATAAACAATAGGCTAGATGGTATGTTTATTCCTTACTATTTTATTTTTCAATTTAGTTTTATTCTATTTTGATCTTTACTAATATACTTCTCTTCGCAGAATGATCTTAGTTAATATTGAATAACAGTACGAAGTTTTAATAGCATTGTCACGATAGGTGACTGTGAAATTTAGTGGTTATTTGTATTTAATGTTGCAAATGACGTTGAATCGGATAACACTGAAATTTTGATTTATTTTATGTGAGATTTTTAAATTTTTTGAGGTGCTGGTTCAAAGAGTTAAGGGTTATTGTTGTTAGCAAGAGCATAGGTGGATTTTAATAGACTTTTATTTTAAAATCGAGACCTTCAAATTTTAGCATCATTCGCGACATTTAATGAGTATGTTCAAAAAGGCGAGAAGAATTTATGTTTATTGATCGAGTAGATAAAATTTATTGATCTCATATAT
>CAJVQC010000965.1:0-11223 GCA_910592285.1 Racocetra persica
ATGTTTTTATTTGAATTCTACTGATCTGTAGAATTCAAATTAAAAAAATTTGGTTGAATTTGATGTAGTGGTCGTCAAGATATCTTCAAAGATATAAATAAAAAGTACTTACAGAATCCTGTGATTACCCGATGATCGTTGATCATCGGAAAATTTCGTGATGTACCTGGCTTTAAGCAACCCCCCAAATTTGGGGTCGCCTAAAGTGGAGATAAATCATGTGACTATCAGCAGATCAAATTGTAGAATTTTGATGATTGTCAGCGAAGCAATTCAAGAAAGAAAAATGAAAAACCGAAAAAATAAAAAAACGGCAGTCTAAACCTGCCTTGGGTAGGTTAAGCAAAAATGTGGGAAGGCAATTTTGCATATATCTCACTACCTAAAACCTGACCTAACCCTAATATAAGATGACCCTGACCCTAAAGCTAATTAAATAAATATTAATTGTCGCAGATCATAATGAAATCGGATTAAAATAAAATGAGGGGTTTCTATTTGACTCTCTAAAACCCATTTTATACTTGTTTATTATAAAACCTACCTCTAAACCCTAATCCTAACCCTAAAAAAATGCCAAAAAAATGCACCCCAAAAATTTGTATTTTTCGGTGGCTTGTTTATTTTACACTATCGCTCATTTCATTTTAATCTGATTTCATTTTAATCTGCACATTAATTATATAATTTATCTCCGCTTTAGACATCCCCCCAAATTTGGTAATATCCGAGACTGCAATTTCTATTTATCAACATTTCTATTGTTTATTTATTGTTACACATGATTCTGAAATTCTGAAATTTGATTGACTGATAAGATTTTTAGAGACGCAAAAATACCGTTCCTGATAAAGTTCTAAAAAAGTGCCTATACTCTATAGCGAGGTATACTAAAAAATTAGGACTAGGATTCGCTTTTAGGACCCTATCAGGAACAATACTCGAAATTTTTTTTTAACTCCGTCCAGATCGTATTGGAATATTTTTGCGATAGCAAGTGCGACTTCGATGTTGGGGAAGAAATTTTACTATATAATATGCACTAATCTTTAATTAAATAATTAAAAATATAAACAAACGAAACTATTAGAAAAAATAATTAGATTTATTTTGTACATTAATAAATATTTACGTAATAAAATTTTATATTAATAAATATTTACGTAATAAAATTTTATGAATGATAGTTTATTATTATGTATTCAACGCTAAAATTTAGACAATTAGTTTAAATTTCTTCTTTTTTGGGTCCTATATACATACATAAATATTATTGTCAGGGTCGAATATGCATAGCATAGTCGCACTGACTGTAGATCATCACGGGCCCCGTCAAATATTGGTTGTATCTGACTATCGGATGGAAATTTGAAGGTCTCAATTTGAAAATATATGCCCTACCAAAATCTATCTATACTCTTTTATTAATAACCCTAACCCTAAATCCTAACTTAACCATAAAAAAAAAGCTAACAAAAAAGGCCCCAAACAATTAAAAATCGTATATAAAATAGATTCAAATTTCACCATCATCCGATTTCACGATCATCCGCGACATAAAATAATTAAATAATTAAGACCACCATTCTTACCTTTTTGACCCTATAAAGATCCACCTTTTCCCAGTTTTCAACTCAAATTTCGAGCTTACCTTAAGTTTTATCTAAGATGCCTCAACATAAGTCATCTCGTTATGCCGCTAATCGGCGCTATTATGAAAAAAATCGTGAGCGTATTCTCAAGAGTCGTAAGGAATCTCGGGCTCGTTCGAAGTTTTTTGAAAATTTTTTTTTACGCCTCGGTAATCTATCCTATTGAGAATATACAATCTTCTGAATACGAAAATGATGCTGGCATCAATTCTAACGAAAATATTCTCAACATCCAATCCTTCGGACACGAAAATGATGCGGGCATCAATTCTTATTATAACAAAAATTAAATATTCGTTGTTAATTATTCGCGTTGATCCATTGAAAATTGGCAAATGAAATCGTTATTCATTAAATCGAGATTGCAAAATCTGAATATAAAAGACGTGAAGGTCAGTAGTAATAAGAAAGCTTGAATTTGAATTTTATTTATGAATCATTAATATGTTTCTCTTTTATTTTACCAATAAGTATTTCTATAAAGTTTATCCATTTATTTTACGTTATTTCTAAGCATAATTTTTATCTTAAATAAAATAAGTTTTCAAACGACTTTTGGTTTAAATTTTCTCCCATTTACCATTGTGTGGACCTATTTCTCTAAAAGCTTCCATTTTCGGAATAAAAAAGTTAAAAAGTTAATTCCGGCCAAAAATTATGTGAACAATTATGTAATGCGGACCAAAATTTTGTAGATCGCAGCCGTTAGCGACCAACCGATATCGCCACCCAAAAAAGTTTCGAAAATCGTGATATTGTCAATTCATCATGATTAGGATCATGATAATAACAATATTTATAAGATATTAACTGATTTAGTAATTGTTTTTTCTTCGATTCTTCAAAATGAAAAGCGATCGTTTCATTTCGACAAACCAAGTGATTCTTTTAAGGGCATAAAATTAAATATTTTAAAAATATACATCGATTGCCGCAACCAAATTTTCACTAATAATAAACGAAAAAAAAGAATGAAAGTCGAAATAAAATTGTAAAAACTAATCAAGAAAATGCAATTGCACCAGAAAACCTTGTAGATTTTATTTTTAATGCTTTTCCGGAAGACTATAACTCTGATTATTTATTTGATCAAAAAGTTTTTATGATTTTGAACCCAGAACGCAACCAAAAAAAATTATCGGAGAAAACATAATGAATACAAATGGCTCGATAGTATTAATAAAAACTTAAAGCCATTGCATAAATTGGAAGAGGATTATAATTATTTTAAAATGCAATGGAATACCAAATATTTATAAAAACCGTAATCATAACCATAATACTTTCTAGCTGTAATAAATATTATGTTTAGTGAGTTTATTCGAAATAAACAAAATTGCTTATCGTTATTATTTTGTTAATCTATAAAATTTTTTTCTTTTATATTTTTTGTTCAAGTTATATGAATATTTGGTGCTCGATATATTTGCCACGTGGTGTTCGAAACTTTTTTGGGTGGTGATTTTACCCGGTCGCCGTTAGCCAATCAAAATTGAGGCAAAATTGGTGTGACAGATAGGTACTTTAAGTCATCCCTCACATATATTTAAAAAAAAAGGTTTAATACATATATATTAAATTACATATGTTTGGGCGCCTAAAAAAATGATACAAGTTTGAGTCAAATTACCCATTTTGGGTTTGGGTAACCTCACTATTGTGTAATTAAAAAGGGATGATCACAAATAGATTACGACCAATTAAAATGTAAGTTGTAGGTGTTATAAAAATTTTGATTGTGTCATGATTTATAATTAACGCTACTATCGTAAAAACTAACACTCTTTCAAATCTTTATAATCAAGTTTTAAAGATGTGTGGTAGAACTTTGTTGCCTCTGGTAAATCCTCATTTCTTGATATAAAATAATGAATTATTAATCGCTAATGAATGACAAATAGGCGCCGGACATTATCCGACAAACTTTAGGAACTTCAAACCTAAAATGTACAAAGTGGGTTGATCAGGAGAAGTATAAGCCATCGTAAGTTTTGAAAAATCATTTATTTTAAAACACCAAAATAACTTAAATAACAGAGTATATTCGTTTTTTTTTTTAGATATAATGTTTCGCCAACTTATTATGAGCCTGTTGTTCGTGCAGACTCTGAGCTACATGAGAATGTTATTCATTCCATGGTACGTATGTACATAATTTTTGCTACCAGGTTATGTTTATAACTTACCTTAATTTTCGTTTGCTTAATAGAAATGGGGTTTAGTTCCATCATGGGCAAAGGATAAATCTAAACCTTCTACTTCAATGCAATCAATTAATTGCCGAGATGATTCATTATATGAAGTAGGTGGGAAACCGATGTTTAAATCTTTAAAGAATAAAAATCGATGTATCGTTATTGCTCAAGGGTATATCTATTTGAATATTACCATAATTTGTAAGGCGTATTTTATTTTATCGTCAATTTTAATTCAAGTTGTTTTTTTGTTTTTTTTTTAGGTTCTATGAATGGACTCGCGGACGCAATAAGAAAACACCTTATCTTATTAAAAGAAAAGATGAAAAGCTACTTCTTTTTGCGGGGCTTTATAAGAAAGTTCAATTAGAAGGTAAGTTTAAATGTAAACATGATGTATTTAAAAATAAACGTAACCTTGGATATTAAATAATTAACTTTTTACCAGATGGCGATACCCTTTATACATATACGATTATTACAACCTCAGCCTCTAAGTCCCTATCATTTATTCATGATAGAATGCCCGTTATTTTAGAGAATGATTCAGATTGTTTGGCCAAATGGTTGGATCCCAATATTGGCTGGAATTCAGAATTGGAGGAGCTTTTAAAATCTTACGAGGGAGAATTAGAATGGTTATAATAATTTAAAATTTTCATATATTTTGGTAGCTGAAACTGAGATTGATTGTGCTGAGATTTGGGCCTCTATTTAAATCTACCACACCCACTAAAATCCACTTATTTTTTATAATCTTAAATCCTAACTCAAAATCTTAAAATAGATCCAATTCTCGGCATCAGTTTTCAGCTGCCACGTGTATTATTAATTTAGCACTAATTATTTTTCGATAACTCTATATTCTTTTAGTCATCCTGTCTCTCAGGATGTAGGGAAAGTAAGCAATGATTATCCGAGTCTGATACAACCTATTGCAAAAGCCAACATTGCAAACTTTTTTTCGGTGAAAAAAGATGAAATAAAAGATGAAGGCATATCAAACTCCAAACCAATAATTAAAGATGATGTTGATATGAAAGAACCAATAATTAAAAAGGATAGTGATGATGATGATATGAAAGAACCAATAATTAAAAAAGAGGATGATGTTGATATGAAAGAATCAGTAATTAAAAAAGAGGATGATGAAGATATGAAAGAGTCAGTAATTAAAATAGAGGATGATGATGATATGAGAGAATCAACTTCTAGTATTTCAACCATACCATCCAAACGCTCATTGGATGATTTGAAAGATGATATAAAAGATGAATTTTTATCGGATGAAGGAAATGATCTAAAGCGATCACGTAAACTTACACCGTCACCACCTGACGAAAAACCACTTAATGACAAAGACTTGGATACGGATCAATTGCATACATCGACAAGTATGATACCTAAAAAAAGGTCATTAAATTTTACAGCACAAAAGCCGAACTCAACCACGAAAAAAAGTAAGACAAAAGCAACTGATGCTTCCACATCAAAAGGTAATATACCAAAAAAGAAGCAGAAAGCCAAAGACAAGGCGGAAGGTTCAGCTAAAATTACTAGTTTCTTTTCAAAATCAGCAACATAACCGATTTCATAGATTACTAAAAATATGTGTTTTGATGAGTATTCAGGAATTTATATTTGTTAGCAAATTTAGAGCACATGCATGCACTTTAAGTGCATATGTAGAAAATTTGTAATAAAGGTTAAAAGTTTGCTCGATAATCTTACTATGAATTAGATATCTCGCGATTCAGTGATAACATCTGTTCTTTTCAGTGAAAGAAATTGAATGTTACGAAGTATATCTGATTATTGAATGATGAAATATTTGAATATTGATTATATAAAAAACAATAAGCCAATTTTAAACATTATTCAATAATTAGACTAGTTAGGATGTTAATCGGCTTGTTCGAACTCCTTTCATCCCCCTAAAAAATTTATAAGCAATAACAAATAGTATTCTACATATATATATATATATGTATATATATTTGTATTTATATTTAACGGGATCCATATTCCTCTTTAAATCACTTAACAAAAGAAAAAACTTTATTATTATTTAAATATTGGGGGTTATAATTTTAGTGTAGTAAGTATATCTGCACACGTAATATTGAAGCACAGTGTCCATACCCATGCTGATACTATGCTTTTTATTATCCGACAGTTTATGCCTATGAAGAACAATTATCGAAATTATGGGAGATAGATAATAGTATGATACCCACGTTATTGGGTTATGAACGATGGTGGATAGACTCCTACAGCCATTACTAGATGAATACAAGTTTTTGGTAGAACTTTCATAAACGTACAGTCCCAAAGAATGAATTGCTGTAATTCTTAATAAGTAGACAAAACTAAGATATTATAAATTCTAGGATGCAAGTTCATAGATCTTTTTGGTTTATAGAAAAGTAAATAAGTCCTTAGCTGCATTAAGAAATATGTTTGACCAAGTATTAAAACAAGCTGAAAGATTTAGACTAGTCGCAGATGGTTATCGATTGGATGAAGGGGTTAATAAAGATAAAAAAAAAAAAAGGCATCTATTATTATCAAAAAGCTGCTAGAATGGGGGACAATTATTTGATACACCATCTTAGAGAATGTTATCATAATGGGATTGGAGTCGAAGAAGATTTAAAAAAGCTTTTAAATTGTATTTGCAATCCGCTGAACTTGGTCTAGTTGTTGGAATAAAAAAAGTTGGATATTATTGTGGCTATTTGCTTGTTTCATTCATTTAGAAGAGAATTACGTCGTTTTAGGTTCATCGCAATTATATGATGAACAAAATGGAGCCATCAGACAAATTGAACAATATAACGAAACTATAAAACATTATAATCGTTCTAGTGCTGTTTCATCTTCTAGCATTGAAGTAAATAATATGGCGATAGACAATATAGACATTCGATTTCTGGGTGGAGATGGAATATATAATGAATACAAACATGCGCGAGTTCATTGGGTTTTTGGGCAAATCAAAAGATTTAAAATCCGATTATATTGTAGCTTCAGGACATTGCTCTAAACGCATCAATACCTCGTTTTACTATCTTCCATGGAATACAAATACCATTAGCATTCTGCCCGACATTGTTTTATTCATAGATGATAAGGAAATTATCAAACTTATCACTAAAACAGTGGTTATAAGAAGGTTACGGTATGTTCCCCGAAAGTTATTTACCCGAAAGGCCACTTACCCGACATCACAAGGGTGACAAATTGCTAAAAATATATACCTGCAGCTAATCAAATGCTAACCCTAACCCTATGTGATGTCGGGTAAGTGGCCTGTCGGGTAAATAGCTTTCGGGGAATTGAGCAACAACCTGATCAGATACGTAATTATTCAACGATTCCACCCTCTACCAAGTACCAATCCACAAGTAACTTGTGTAGTGTAGCCAGACTTACATATATGATCATCATGACTGGATACACTGTCATCATAAACCGTATAAACTATCAACTCTTTATTTTGTTCGGAATCAATATTTCTTATAAGGTTGTTCCCGAAAACTATTTACCCGACAGGCACACTTACCCGACATCACATAGGGTTAGGGTTAGCATTTGATTAGCTGCAGGTATATATTTTAGCAATTTGTCACCCTTGTGATGTCGGGTAAGTGGCCTTTCGGGTAAATAACTTTTGGGGAACATACCGTAACCATTCGAAAATTTCGATAAGCTTTTATTCACTGAGTTATTAATTCGGTCAATCATCGAGCATCGGTCAAAATTAAAATTTGACATGTGATTTAACGTTAGAGTTGGTCACCGAAACCTTTTTTGCCAAATCCGAAAGTTTCGGGCTTCGGATTATAGTTTCCGAAACCTCATCCGAAACTCGAAACCTCACCCGAAACCCGAAACCCTATCCGAAACCCCGAAACCTAAAATTCCTTCCGAAACCTCGAAACTCCAAAACTTTATGATTGAAAAAATTTAGGATGCTTATCGATTCGAAAAATTGTCAAACGTTTAGGTGTTAGCAAATCTTCTATAAGCCGGTTTTCTGGTTTTCAAGGATATGGATCTACATTTAAACTAGTTGACGAATTCTTGATCATATTTCTAACTTTTCCTAATATTAGCACCTATTCATGTGGCATGTTTATTATAAAAGTCTATTTTATATCTGGAGCCCTTTTTATATTTCTACTCTTTCCTATAAACTTTGCACAAATTAAACATACCAAATATGCTAAACAAGTATTCAAATGAAAGTTTAATAATGTTGAATGTGCCAACATTACAATGAAAGAACGAGTATACTTCCGTTAAGAATAAAATAGAATAAAATGGGAATTATTATAGCTAATAAATCTCAAATTATTTCAAAAATTGAATTTTGAAAATATTCCATGTACCTGAAAATAAAAACAGTTATAATATGTATATATAATAATATAGTATACAGGTAGATATATGTGTTGGGGAAATATGTAAGAGTATCGGGAAGTAGAACTGTCTAAATAAATTTCTATATATTTTATATTTTTCAAGTTTCGGATTATAGTTTGAGGTTTCGGATTATAGTTTCGGGGTTTCGGGTTTCGGGGTTTCGGGGTTTCGGTTTTTTTAAAAAAAAATCCGAAACTAGTTTCGGATTAGAGCTATCCGAAACTAGTTTCGGGTAGGTTTCGTTTCGAGTACCAACTCTATTTAACGTTAATAAATTTTTATTGATTTAATTAAATCTTTCGAATGAAATTAATTAAAGACGGAATATTTAATAAGGATACTGCATCTTCTAATAATGAAGAGAACGAATATAACTGTATAGTGAACCAAAATCTAATATAATAGAGGCTTATCGATGCTCTAAAAACAATCCTGGGTTTGGCAGTATTTTAATTTGATCATAATAACCAATAAAGATTGCAAAAAAAACCCTCAATATGGCGGTCTTTACACAACCAATTTTAAGAACCAATTTTAAGAAAAATGGCACGAAAATTTTATGCGCTTTCTGCAACAGTAATTAAATGAACAACTGTTTTCGAATTGAGGAAATATAAATGAATGCGAAGAGAACATTATTAAATCTAAAGTTATTTTGCAAAATAATATTTTTTAAAACGTAATATGAAGGCAATTGATTTTATTCTTTCTAACGATAAATATAAAGACTAATTCATGTAAATTGCATATTAAATAATTTAATAATAAACGGTACAATTGATATTATGTTATATATTCTTTTTTATGTAACACGGGATATTTTGAATATTCGAATATTCGATCAAAAATTTTCACCGATTTTTGAAAATCGAGACCTTTTTAATCAACCGATGTTCGACATTCATCAATCTCTAATACTTGGGTTCAATGGGTTTTATACAAAGTCAAACGGAGAACTCAAATCTTCATAAACTTTTCAACAGCGATGACCGGTAAAGGTGACAGTGGAGGAACCGTATTTTCTTATATACTAGATTTGCAATATGTGAGTCTAAATGACAAACGTTGGGGTTCTAAAAGTTATCTTGTATATTTACCATTAGAACAATTTTAAGAACGTTTGAATTAAAGCTTATCTTGAGTGGTAGTTCTTAGTGATGGGTCTATCAATGTTAACAAATGGTGATACTTAATTGTCACATTCAATAATTTGTAAAGAATCAGAATTTTTTTAATAGATCACAGCGTGTGAAAATTGAATTTTTAACATCAGTAGTCCCATCGCTAGTAATTCTAGTAATGTTAAATTAGGCGAATTATTATTAATTGATAATATATTGTATTATAGATAATGTTTTAATAATACGTAGATACTTTTTAAGAACTATCATATTGCAGTATTTATTTGAGAGTTTGGCTAAATTGTTAAATTTGTTTTTTTTATATTTTATACTGTAACAAATTAAATTTTTAGTTTCTTTATTTTCATTTTAAACTTATATTTTAGTCAGTAATTTTTCCGCTTGTATATAATTTAATTATGCTACCATCCATTTTAGGTGTTACAAAGATCAGTATGGTATGGATGTGATTTTATCAAACCGTACCATACTGTTTTGATAATTGTCACACCCTCTAGAATTTAGGGTTAGATCTGCCCGGAATTATGCTTAACGCCAGCCAGGTTTTTAGTAGGTGTGACAATTAAGCAAAACAGTATGTAATCCCAGTACTATATAAAATTCGCCCTGTACCATTCTGATCTGCTCACCACATGATTATCGGAGCAAACCTTGTACACATTTTCGGTACGCCATGTACATTGACAAATCACTACAAAATTTCAAATAAACAGTTTAACATCTAACGCTAATACCTTAATTACTCCACCAGTGATATTTACCGTATTTATGTTAAAAATAATCGGCTCTGCATAAGCCTAATGATCTTTAGATAAAAATTTTTGCTAAAAAACATTTTGCTATTAGATTGAAGTTAGTGTATTGATAGTAAGTTAGTAGAGATTAGAAACTGTAATTATACCAAAATTTTGCAGGAAAAAACTTTTCATTAATACAGTCAAAGAGATTACCAAATTTGGATATCGATTCTGGAATGCTCTACAGAAAATCTTTAAGTGATAATTGGCTTATAATCATACTTTTTTGTTAAAATTTTCTGATTTTTGTGCTACTTGATTACAACTAGCAGCCATATATACAAAATTAGAGAGCTTGTAGTTTTATAACCTACTTATAATCTATTTTTTCTAATAAAATAGATGAGAGTTGAAAGAATCTTTAAAATTTTGTTTATTTATTTAAGGTTCATCTAGTTTTTACTATGTTTTTTGTTTTTATTTAATATTTGACTATTTTTGTAATGGCATATATAAAATTATATTTGTAGTTATCATGTGTCACAGTCAGAGATTATTACTTGTCAAAATTTGCTTGTCATCTTTAAAAAAAATTTATATATAAATTTGATAATAAAATCTTTTATTTGAATATTTTTTATTTTTTTATTTTTTATTTTTTTAGATACTAAAATTACTAAATAAGATTTTATTTGACTCAATCAAACATTATTCAAAAATTTTTTAAAATTATAAATTAGATTATTGATAACATCTCAGGTTCTATTAATTATAATCAAATGATTTTTATACTATTCGATCCATCTTATTGAGATGAATCAAATGGTATAAAAATTTTTCAATTCTGTTGGGTGGTTAGTTGATTAAATATCTTCGTAGTTGTTATTTGTAAGCAAATAGTAATTATGAGATTTTGTACTAAGCAAATCGACCTTAGTACGCTAAATAAAGTTGCTCATGGTATCGATTTCTGTATAATTTCAAATTTGAATAAATTTATTGAGTATTGCTAAACATCACCGCAGGTGATCATCACCGCTCATATGTTCGACCAATCAAATCGTAGGAT
>CAJVQC010000966.1:0-11219 GCA_910592285.1 Racocetra persica
TAATTAATTAATCTAATAATTAAAATAATCATGAATATTTACTAATTAGTTTTATTTTATTCAGATAAAAGCATCAAGAAGATAAAATGTTGGGCAAATGAAAATATCAGGCAGACAAAAGTGTCGGGCAAGTGAAAGTGTCGGGCAAGCGAAAGTGTCGGGCAAGCGAAAGTGTTGGGCAAGTGAAAGTGTCAGTAAGCGAAAGTGTCGGGCAAGTGAAAGTGTCAGGCAAGCAAAAGTGTCAGGCAAGCGAAAGTGTCGGGCAAGCGAAAGTTTCGGGCAAGCGAAAGTGTCGGGCAAGCGAAAGTGTCGGGCAAGCGAAAGTGTCGGGCAAGCGTAAGTGTTGGGCAAACGAAAGTGTTGGGCAAATAAATTTGTCAAGCAGATGAAATTGTCAGGCAAACGAAAGTGTCGGGCAAATAAAAGTGTCGGGCAAATGAAAGTGTCGGGAAGATAAATTTGTTGGGCAAATGAAAGTGTAGGGCAATCAAAAGTGTCGGGCAAATGAAAGTGTTGGGAAGATAAATTTGACGGGCAAATGAAAGTATCAGGCAAACAAAAGTGTCGGGCAAATGAAAGTGTCGGGAAGATAAATTTGTCGGGCAAATGAAAGTATTGGGCAAAGTGTCGGGCAAACAAAAGTGTCGGGCAAATGAAAGTGTCAGGCAAATGAAAGTGTCGGGAAGATAAATTTGTCGGGCAGATGAAAGTGTAGGGCAAACAAAAGTGTCGGGCAAATAAAAGTGTCAGGTAGATGATTGTCAGGAAGGTTATTGTCGGGAAGATAAATTTGTGGGCAGATGAAAGTGTCAGGCAAATAAAGTGTTGGGCAGACGAAAGTGTCGGGCAGATGATTGTTGTGAAAATGGTTGTCAGGAAAGTTATTGTCGGGCAAATGAGTGTCGGGCAAAAGATTGGAACCCATTGGAAATAGAGTAGAAAGCACCAATTTTCCTGTTGTTGTTATAGACGAGGATTAACGCTTTAGTAGACAGGTAAACTCTACTATGATGACAAAATTTTACTAGTCAATATTATTTATTATGTTATTTTTTAAAAGCAGATAGATGAAACAAAGAATATGCCAGTAACCCAATCGGATATGAATAATCAAATAATTAATCATAATTAATTTTGACAGATTTAAAAATAAATTTTAAAGTTATAACTAAATTTATCAAATTCAAAGGAATCATTCACACATCTTGATAGTTCTTGAAGTTCAATTTCTCAAAGATCAACCTCTCTCCACTTAGTAAATCAAGTTGAAAGTTTAAATGATGAAATTAATAAAAATAATTCTTCAGATAAAAATAGTCAATCTTTACAAGTATGACAAATTTTAATAAGAGATCTGTTTAATTTATTATATATTATATCTGCTTATAATAAATAGTATACTAATATAGCTTAGTTTAGACATGTAAGTCTTATACTTTTATATTAGTATAATACTACATTCTAAAACTAAATATATATTAGTATATTTTTATTATAATTATATAATACGATAATACAAAACATAAAGATGGTCATTATTTAAAATATATTTATTTATTTATTTATTTATTTAAAGCTTGATCAGGTAAGAATTTATAATATAAATATGTTAACTTAACTTATATCTAATATTGATAGGATTTGAAAATCTAGCAGAATAAAATAAAAAAATCGTACTGATGTCCAAATTAGTGGAAATCTAATGCCAATAATTATCAAAAATAATATATCAAAAAATGAAACAATAAACAAAATTTTTAAAAAAATATTCGACAAGTGAATTGAATTTTTATGTTCTTTACCAGTGCCTATGGAAATTGAGGATGTAGATGATATCAAAATTCAGATTAATACTATTTGGAAAAAATCAAAAATAATAAAAATAATTATCAATTTTCGAGAGTCTTATATATCTATACTCTTTGTGAATTAGTGCATATCTCTTTTAAGCTAACAAAAAGAATAAAGGAACTAAAGAATTTTGATCAATTTTTTATTTCCAGATTTATCACTGTGACTGATTAAGAGACTGGAAAAAAGAGACAAGAAATAAACACAGAAGCAAATAACTGGAATCGTGAATTTGCCCAAGATGAAAGGATTGCAAGCTATGTAAATAAAATACTAGTAGAATCATCCACAATTTACTATAAAAGTAAACCAGCAATAATCAAAAATTTAATGATTGCAGCTAGGTGTTCATTAATACTTGTTCAAAGGCTGGGTTGGCAAGTAATTTATGATAGCAAAACGATTGACCTATCTAGGCTAAGAGTTATGACAAAGAATGAATTTGCTGAGCTTATTAAAAAAATTGAAGAGCAGGAACCAGCAGATAATAATAATTATTATAAGCTAGCTAATAAGAACTTAAAGAAATTAGAAGAGAGCTTTTAAAATTATGCAGTTTATGATTAAATTTGTTTTTTATTAATACAAATTATTCATATACTCAAGTTTTCTTGTAGTTTAAATCATTATTAAAATTCATTTATATATTGCTTTTTTTGCTTTATTTAATAAATTTAATTATTTATAAATATATTTAAATTAGCAATGCAAGTTAATAAAACATGAAGAAAGACCGGAGGCTAGGTCTCACCATTATATAAATACCTTTTTTTATTTGCTAATTCTATTGTAAAATTTGTAATAATTTTGATTCTGTCTTTCAGCTTTTGATTGGATGCTTATTAGCTACATGATCTATGAGTGTTGTACAGTATTACAATTCTATGATTGATCAATACTAGTCAACTATTTAAAAATGAAATAAGTTCTAATTTTTTATATTTCCTTATCTATACCTTTTTCTGGTGTTTTACAATTAGTCAATATATTTTTTCTACATTAAATATATAGTTGATTAATATAAAATTATTTACTACATACCAATGAAAATAAAATTTTAAATTAAATCAAGCAATAAAACTATTTCAAAAAAAGAATTTCATTAGAAAGATAATTAAACTTCATCAAACAATTATCAAAATCTATATAAACTTCAACAAACAATTATCAAAATCTATATACTGTTTAGTTTAAAATAAAAATATAATAATATAGTCAGACCTCTCTTAATGCAATGCTACAGAACTATTATATTAAAATTTAGCCAGATATGCAGTTAAGGGTCTGACCGTATTTATATATTTCCTAATTTAAGAATTGTCTAATTTGGATACATTTTAATAGTTTAGTTTTTTTCTAAAAAAAAAAAAAATTATTTTTAGACAACGGTTTTAAAAAATTAAAGTTAAAAAAAATTTGCTTATATTTAATATACTTATTTATATCAATATAATGATACATTAAATCTATAAATAAATGTTACTTAAATTTATATTACTTGTAGTTGACTACCTTTTTTTACATTTGAAGAAACACTTTTTATGAAGTTACAAAATTAACAATATTTAGATATATTACAATTAATTAAAATGACTATGGTATCATATATGAATAATTTGCATAAATAAAAAACAAATTTAATTATAAAAATTTTATACTGTATAATTTTAAAAGCTCTCTTCTAATTCCTTTAAGTTCTCATCAGATAGCTTATAATAATTATTATTATCTGCTAGTTCCTGCTCTTCAATGTTTTAAATAAGCTCAGCAAATTCATTTTTTGGCATAACTCTTAGCTTAGATGGGTCAATTGTTTTGCTATCATAAATTATTTGCCAACCCAGCCTTTTAATAATTATTAATGAACACCTAGCTGCAATCATTAAATTTTTTATTATTGCTAGTTTATCTTTATGGTATATTGTGGACGATTCTACTAATATTTTGTATGCATGGCATTTGACTCTTTTACTTTTGGCAAATTTATGAATCTAGTTATTTGCTTCTAGATTTATTTTTCGTCTCTTTTCTCCAGTCTCTTGATCAATCATTGTGATAAATCCAGAGATAAAAAATTGATCAGAATCTTTAGTTCTTTTATCCTTTTCGTTAGCTTAAAAGAAATATACATCAATTCACAAAGAGTATAGATGTATAAGACTCTTAAAATTTGATAATTATTTTGTTATTTGAGATTTTTTTCCAAATAGTGTTAATCTAACTTTTGATATCATCTCTATCCTTTTCTATAACAACAATTAGAAAATTAGTACTTTCCACTCCATTTTATTTGAGTCATTAATAGCGTTATCATTATACTGAGTTGACTTTTCTATAATTTTTACATATTTGATAAGTAAAAATTTTTATTTGTGGTAATAATGTACATATAGATATAATAATAATATCCAAAGAATCCAAATAAATTTCTCATTTTTTACTATGATTTGTTGTCTTTTTCTTTGAAAATTTCCTTATATTTTGCTTGTCTTCATCATCAGAATCTGAAGTATTCTTTTGTGTCTTATTTTTTTGTACTTTGATTATCAATTTCGTCTGAACTTGAATATTCAAGTTGCATTTTATGTTTTGATTTTTTTGAATTCAAACTTCTACATTCTTTATAGTACCAATTTCTGGCTAGTATTCTTATGACTGAAGGGTTTAGACATCTTGTATGAAAATTTTTGCTACAAGAACTATCACACAAGAGGATGTGACCTCTGTCACCTTTTCATTTGCATATAGAACAATTACAATATTCATATAATTCCTTTTTATTTCCATAGCAATCTTTATATTCTAACCATCCTGGTAAATCATTATCACTTACGTTAAAGTCATCTTTCTATTAACAATAAACTATATCAATAATTTTTTTTTGAGATTTATTAATTGGTTAGGAAGATTTCTTACATAATTATTATCTTGAATAAATCCAATAACACCACCTTGGATTGTTTGTTCAAGAATTCTGAAGATGTTATTTTCAACTTGCTAAAATTCGTGATTTGTCAATTATAAATTAGATTTTCAGATTAATTTAGTCACAGGAAACTTTCTTATCTGATTATTATTAATGCATTCATTATCAAGTATGCTATTAGCTTAAGAAGAAGTATTTGCAGTAACATTGATTGATGCAGATAATTTATCAATTTCCTCGTTATTTTCAAAGTTATTACTGAAATTCTTATTTTGCTAAGGCTTTTCAATGATTTGTTAATTAATTTTAATTAATTTTATAATTTAATATTATTGAGAATCTTTGTTACCTTATTCTTATTAATCAATTTAAAAAAAAAGTAATTAAATATTAAACTATTTGATATATTCTTAATTGAAAACTTTTGAAATTCTTTACTTTATTGTTCATCTTTCTTTTGTAAAATTTAAAATAATTATTTATTTGACTATCTTTAGTCCGTTGGTTTTCTTTCAAATTTGATGTATCAGTTTCATTTGTTTAAGTGTCAAATATCAACTTATTGAATTGCGATGATATATCACTATCTAAATTCTAAGTTTTGTTTAAAAATGAAATATTGCATAATTTAAAATAGGTTTGCAACAAAAAAATATAAATTTAATCTAATTTCATTATAATCAGTGATAATAAATATTTAACATCAATTACATCTTCAGGTTTTTCCTTTTTATGTTAGCTAGATCAGCGATTATTCTTCGATAATTTTTTTCAGAAATTAGAACCACTTCAGGTATACCCAAATTTTTAGTATTATTAGTACCACTACTTAAGAAAACAGTTGCTGAGCACAATGGTTCATTGAAAAATATTTCTCTAACTTCCCCCTTAGTAGCTTCCTATATTAGATTTAATGAACTTCTGATAATTTTTTTTTATTTTTTATAGTTTTGACCATTATTTTTTTTAATTATACTGTCAAAAAAGAAAAACAAAGAGATAATATATTTATCGTTCAATTATGAAACTATTTCTATTTATATTTGACTAATGAATGATCGCATCTTAAGCTTCCTTGATTAATGATGATGTCAACTGATATACTTTATGATTTTGATAGTTCTTAAATTACATTATATATATTAAAGTAATTATTTATTTAATTAACTATTTATTTATTTCTTCCTACTTTTGTATTGTGGGTATAGCTCAAGACATTGTACTATCTATTGACTTCTTTGGTTAAGACAGAATACAATACACTTAGCAAATTGTATATTTCTGAAAATAAGCTACTCCAAAAATAAGCTACCTTCCTTTTTTGAAAGAAAATATAAAAACTTCTATTGCCCAAAAATAAGCTACTTATATGATCATCAGTAGTTACTCTATAATAAAGTCAAAATTTTACTAAGTAAATTGACATGGCTTATTAAGTGAAAGTTATTCAGGAGATCGAAATACATATTTCCTAAAATTTCATATAAATCAGATAACTTTTTATTAATTGACTTTTGCATGTTACATTTGACGAATTTTTTAAATTTTCTTTAAAATTCATATTCGTTGAATGTAAAAATCAAAAGTCAATTAATAAAAAGTTATCCGATTTACATAAAATTTTTAAAATATATATATTTTGATCTTCAAGATAACTTTTACTTAATAAGTCATACTAATTTGCTTAGTAAAATTTTTCACAATTGAGCAAAATCTTTTTTTTACCCAAAAATAAGCTACTTCTAATATTTTTGTATAGTTTTTCTTCCAAAAATGGTAGCTTATTTTTGGGAATATATAGTACTTTAACAACTCTTAACTAATCACACAACCAACTTTTTTATTAATTTCATACAATACTAATGGGTTGGGTATACAATGTAAATCAAAACTATATATTAATATAAACATATAATAAAATTTATTAATAAAAATTTTTAAATAGCAGATAGCGATAGATAATTTTTATAATAATTAATACAAATTTTAAGTAGATGCAACAGCCCTAACAGTTCAATAGTTTTGGATAAAATTGTGCAAATACAAGCATTATGTCTTTACAAGGGCCATTACTTTAAGGAAGAAAACTAAATTAAGAACTTTTCTCTTGCCTTTATTTAAAAAAAATATATAGTGTATTAAAATTTTTTGTGTTTAAATAATAAAATGGCTCTGTAACTTTATAATGATGTAATGTTAGTCTTTGCAAAATTTTATCTAAAACTATCAAATTATTAGAGCTGTATATGATAGCCATTATATTAGTAATAAATCTTTTCTGAAAAGATTTATCAAAGCTTGTAATTGGTATCAGCTTATTTTCTAGATTTTCAATATATCCCAAAGTCAAGACACAAACTTTTTATCACCATTTTTATCATATTTATATAAGCTATGCATGTATTTTTGTTGCTCTTTTTTTCTATTCATCTTGAATTCAATAGAAAGAAAACTATTAATTATTTGTATAAAATACAATAAATTGAAGAAATAAAATATCTCCAGAAACACATATTCTAAAAGAGAGACAAAGTGTAAGTCAAAAGCACCCACATGTAAATATTAATTTTAACAAATTCTGCAGGTGAATTTGGCAGAACATTCACTATTGACCAAAATGAGATTAAGTAGGGGCAACTTAGCACAAGAAAAAAGTTTCTTGTTCTCACTTGTAAATTACTTCATCAATGTTAATTTGATTGATTTGATATTTACTCATCATTGATATTATAATGATAAATTATTAAAGTAAAAAGTAAAAATAACCTTACAAGTTTCGTCAAACTCAATTGATATAGTATCTAGTACACATCTTTTCATAGTTTGTCAACCCTGAAAAAGAAATTATTTGTGCTTAAGTAGTTATCAAGATATTCAAAAAAAATTTAGGCGATTATCAAAACAGTAAATACACCTCAAAAATTTTAGAATTTAATCAATCTGCTGAATTTTTATTATCTACTTATGGTGATTAGTTATTAAAGTATATGTAAGCATAAGTGTGTTAAGTAAAGTATATTAGTTATAAATTTTTTAGTCGAATAATTCTTTTATAGTAAATGAAAGAAAAGTAATAGATCAACTTTGTGTATTACCAATGTTTAAATTTGGTGACGTTATTAACCTATTCAAGTTGACAGTATAATTATTAAAAGTAAATAAAAGAGTAACATAAATACACAAACTTTAATAAGTTAGAAATTACTACCGCTTAATCACACCTTTTTGAATATCATTATTATGACCAAAATCATCTTTATCAATTATTCAGAACAATATATTTCCTTATTGGAATGACAAAGTTGCAAACTGGTTAAAGAAACTATGGTTACCAACTGCTGATCTATATTTATTAAACTAATCAAATAATGGTTCTTGGTTTTCTCAGACCATAACACCAAAAACTATCAGAAATCATGTTGAAATTAAACATATGAGGTTAAATCCAGATAATAATAATAGTGACGAGAATATAAATCATAATAGCAAACGAAAGAAGATTTAAACAACATGACAGGCAAAATGAAAAAAGAAGGAATTATTAATACGATCAATTAAAATTTGAGTATATCCAAACCAAATACAAAAGAAGTTATTAAAACAATAGATAGGTTGTATAAGACTTGTCTATAATATGGTAGTTGCCAATTATAGGCATAACCATCATATAAACAAACAATTTTTTTTCACATCCTTCTCAAACATTGTATCAAAACAACAAAGGAGTAAGCTTTTATGGAAAAAGTTCCATATGAAGTACTCAATCATTCTATTACTAGTGCAATTTTGGCTTGTGATGTAGTTGTACAATGCAATTGTAAGTTGCAAAGTCAAGGTCTACCACCAACTCATAAATTACATTTTCTCTCAAAAAAGATAACCATTTTTATGCTAATTATTATTATTGCTATATATTTGATTATTTTAATTTATATTTATTTTATGTAGAATAAACAACAAACTATATCTATTCGAGCTCAATATTGTCATGATCCACTTCATTTTTATTTATGGCTCTTATATAGCAAGAAGCTTATTCAAGCTAATCCTGAGTATCCACGGTATAAACCTAATAACATAAAACCACCACTTCACCATGAACACCCTCGGAAAAATAATGGTTGGCCAAATCAAGAGGGAAAAGTAATATTAGATTCAAAATTATCATATAATAGAAAATTAAGACACTGGACATTTATCTGGGTTTATGGTAAAGATATCTGTGAAAATCAAGCAGATTGCATTCATGTAGCAGCTATAGATTCTAGAGTCCACACTTTTCTCACTTGGTATTCACCAACTATTGGGCATGAAAATTTTGGCAATAATGATATTAATCGCATCTTTTGCCTAGGACTTGCCCTTGATGATCTTATTTCGCGTACTGCTAGAGCACTAGCAAAAAAATACAACTCTATAAAACGTACTCAAGCATGTTTAAGAAAACAAATTCAAGATTTGATAGATGAAATATATAGAAAAGCATCATTATGGTTAACAACATTATTGTATTACCGATATTTGATAGCATACAAATGTCTCGTCAACAAAAAAGAAAAATTACTAGCAAGATAGTTCAAAAGATGATGAGTCAGGCAAATGCTAAGTTTAGAAAAAAACTGATATAAAAAATGGAGGAATATAGCAAAGTTGTAATAATATCTTTTTCAGAAGCATATACAAGTAAGACATACAGCTGTTGTGGATATATTAAAAAGAATCTAGGAGGAAATAAAGAGTTTAGGTACGATAGTTGTGGACTTTAAATTAATAGAGACTTAAATGGTACCCAAGAGATTCTCCTTCGGGCTTTGCTTAATGGGACCATAGTTATGCAAACATAGCTATACTAATTGATAGATTATATAGTTAATAGTTTTAATTATGTAATTGGTCGATTTAATCTATCTGTAAAAATGTAATTATTGTAATACCAACCCTAATTGTTGGTAGAATTAATTTGTAACTCTAGTAAACATAATTGTGTAAATTTTGGTAGAATTTAATTCATAACTCTGGTAATATAAATTTGATAAATTTGGTAGAATTTAATTTATAACTCTGATAAACATAAATTTGATAGAATTAATTCATAACTCTGGTAAACATAACTTTGGTAGAATTAATTCATACCACCGGTAAACATAATGTTGGTAGAACTAAATACAATGTTGGTAAATTAATTCGTAACTTTGGTAAACATAATATGTTGGTAGATTAATTAAATAATTAGTTAGTATTCTAGTAGGATTGTATTTTCAAAATTACATTCTTACGTTTGTAGTGATGTGAACTGTTATTCGTTGGATATCTAAATAGTAAATCCGTTGTAATTCATGAAACTTTATACTAAATAATATATTTATCATATGATAATTTCATATATCAATTTAATTAGATTATATTTTATAATATAATTAACAGACAAAGACAAATATATAAGCATTAATGTTGAACAAACAAATGTTTTATAAACAAATGTTTTTATTAAGAGATTTTGATAGAATAAACTAAGACAATGCGCTGACATGCATAGATTTATTTTTAGAACTGATTTTTTCAACAGGTAAAAGCTTAAAATAATTTAAGTAGATGAAAATTTTTCAATAGGATTGCATATTTCATAAAAATATCAAATATACCCAACTTCGAATTTTGTAATAAATTTTTCATTCATAAAAATCTTATAAATGTCTCTTTTATCAATATTAAATAAATACTCAATATATCTTGGAATTTCGTGCTTTATTTCAGTCTATCTACGATCATCATGAATATAACATTTGATATTATTTGTTTTTAAAATGATTTCTTCATTATTTCCATTCAAAATACTAATAAAATTTTTATTGTCTATTTTATGTTTTTTAATTTTATAATTATTTCGAAGAATTTTTGCCTTAAAATTTTCTTTATAATAAATTTTGTATTGTTTATAATTATTGATCTTAAAAGCAGAATTTCCGTTTATATTGCAAATAGCAGCTTTAGATTTATCTTTATAACGATCTTTATTATATGAATATTCTTGTTCATATAAGCTAAAATTTTCAAGGGAATAATATAGATTTGTATCTTTTTTTTTTATATAAAGTAAAAAATATTCTTCATAGTATTCTTTTAGATCAAAAACAAGTTCAATGTTATTTTCAATATTAATAGATTCCAATTCCATGATATTAAAAGAGAGTTTTGTTGTTATAAATGCAAAAATTGAGCAAAAATTGAGTCTTTAAATATATATTAAATAACATACGTGCGTTATTGGAAAATAAAAATTGGAGTTAACAGTGTAAGTTCCTGTCACAAAATTTTTTATTGTATTATATAATTTAGTTATATGATTAGTTACTTTAAAAATTAGTATCAATTTGATATTATTTAGAAAAATCAAATTCAATTAAAAAAATAATTTTCATCAATTAAATTTATAATTAATATC
>CAJVQC010000967.1:0-11214 GCA_910592285.1 Racocetra persica
TTTTTTTTTAATAAAAACTTAAGATTTTGATTGGCTAATCATTATGTGATATTTTTTACATGATAAAAATTTACGATTTTAATTGGCTGAACCAATATGTATGATCGGATTATCATTTTCTTATTTGGGATGTTCTGTCCTGTTTAAGTAAATATATAGTTTATTGCAGTTACGCTTTAAGAGAATTAAGTGATTTGCAGTTGCAAAAGAGGCAAACGGCTAAATATATATGAAGATACAAGTAGTCGTATAAACAAGTTTATTATTTATTCGAGTTATTCGTGTATGAAGACACTATAACCGATCTACTATTTTATTCGAGTTACCTGTGTATGAAGACATGATTACTTGTTAGGGAATGGTTATTTGTATGATTTATTCAATAAAGTACTCGAGTTGTTTGTATATGAAGATATAATTACTCTTTATTTATTGTCAAGTTGTTGGAACTTTGAGTTCTGTCCCTTACATGAGAAATATCTAAGACTATTTATACTTTTAAACTTTCGATCCTTGCTACTATTTTTATAAATTACATTTTTGTTTGAACCACTAAATCTAAGAAGACCATTATCACTACTGGCACTATTAGCGATATTTAGCACTACTAGCACTACTTAGCACTATTGTAGTATTCTTTGTATTGGTAGTATATTGTGGTTATTTCATCATATGATGCTAATTATGGAGTTAACACTACACAAAGGTGATTTTTCGTTTTGCATTAAATGTCATTCAAAATTTCAATTAGGGTTGGAATTTTTATTTTTTTTTGTTAATCTAAATTTTTGTATAGCAAAGTCTTTAATTTCTAAGGCTTTCTTGAAAAAGTATTCTACTTGTTCAGATGATTTCAAGTTCGTTAACTTTTAAATCAGTAAAATCATAAGGCATTATAAAAACTATATTGAATTTAAACCTATCAGTAACTTACCAAATATAAGAACTGTAATGGTAATATACTAATCTGTTATCTATTTTAAAACTTGAAAATTAATGCGTATTAATAATAGACTTTCAAAACCTTTATTCCTTTCTGAAATAATATCAAATTTTAATTGATAAAAATCAGAATATTTATCTTTATGTTAGAGATTTCTATCAGTATGAAACTAGAAAAGATATTCCTAGAATAGACCCAGGATTTACAAATTTATTGTAAAACTAGTATGTGATTTAAGAAAAAATTACTTGTATACGATGTCCAGTAAATTTGTAAGCTTTTAGATTTAATGCTAAGCTGAAACTGCTAATTAGAAGAGATAATCATATAGAGCCCATTGTTGTTGATCAAACAAGCAAAATGATCTACATTATGAGACAGAAACATGATACATTCTCTGCGAATAATCATCCACTATGTGATAATATTTTAACAATCTTGCTATTTATAGTATTTGTTTAAACCAAAATGAAGAATAATTTAGTCATTCTTAAATACTGAAAAAAATTGTTGCATATTATATTTCCAGACCTTCTTTGAGACATTGTAGTATTAGGCATTTATTATATTATTATTGATAGCCAAATGCAATTTCACATGAACATGATTACACAAAAATAGTGCTATTAGATTTTAATATGAATAATGAAAAATTAAAATTTTTTTATTTAAAATAGTAAACAAAATATAACTGTGAAAATATAAACCCACATTTACTCTTATACCCTTTTATTATGATCTCTAACTTTAACACCTAACTTAACTCTAAACAAATAAGTTCAAATTTCAGTATCATCAGTTAAATAAATTACTTTAAATACGCTACTATATTAGGTTCAACCAATCAGGTTTCATAAAGGGTAAAATCTCAAAATAGTTCAATATTGTACTATTTTTCTGAATTTGAATTGAGTAATTCTTGTATGTCTTTATATTTTGATTAAATAACTATTGATCTTTTTGAATTAAATTCATTAAAACAATTAAAATAAATATCATTATTTTTGTTTAAAAACAATTTGAGTTTTTGAAAAAAATTTGGTCAGCAGGTAATGAAAAATAAAATTAACTTTCACCTAATAGGTGGAACAGATTTCTTTTAAATTTAAGCAAGTTCTTTGACAACCACCTAACAAAATTTGATAAATTATAATAATATATAGAATTCAAATAAAAAAAAATCAAGTAATCTGATTATAAAGTTATTAAGAATATTTCTCTCAAAGTTTAAAGAAAAATTAGCTTACTAATAGAAGAGACAAATTCTTTTTAAACTTTAAGCAAAGTTTTTTGATAACCACCTAACCAAATTTGATAAATTATTTTTGCTTTAATTCTATACATTTATAGAATTAAAATAAAAAAAATCATCGAATTTAGTCAGGTAATTATCAAGAAAACTTTAAATTTTTAAAAAAAATTTAGCTTAATTTACTGATAGACAGAACAAGTTATTTCTTTGAGCGAAGTTTACTTAATAACTACTTGCCCAAATTCAATGAATTTTTTTTATTTTAATTCTATGAAATTATAGAATTAAAATAAAACAAGCTTATCGAATTTAGTCAGATAGTGAGAAAATTTTTTGCTCAAAGTTTTAAAAAAAATTCAAAAGCATATAGACAACAGATTTTTCTAAACTTTTCTCAATAACCATCAGACAAAATTTAATAAAAGTTTTTTTTTATCTTAATTGTATGATTGTGTAGAATTAAAATCAAAAATGTTTATAGAATTCTGTCAGGTAGCAATTAAGAAAACTTCATTTAAAGTTTTAAAACAAATTTTATATGTGTATTTAGCCAGTGATTAATTCTGATTGGTCAAACATGCTTAGAACATCAATAAATATTATGTAATCTGTTATGCAAATAGATGCACTCTGGTTAAACTTAATAAAAAAAAGTCTTTAACTTAAATACATATAGATAATCTTTAGTAACAAAATTTCTTTCTAACTAGTATATAGTTTAATAATAAGATAAAGAATAAATAGTATAAGTAAATCAAAAAGAGCTATCAACTATCAATAAAGATAATATGTGTATATAGAGAGTATAAACAGTATAAAACCAAAAACTATCTATAGAACATAGTATGTAATCATATATATCCTAAGTATACTCTATATCTAATATATTGTAGCTTTTAAAAACTTTGTCAAATAGTCTATATTAAGAAAAAATATTAAAAAACTAACTGTAAATATTGTTGTTTGAATTACTATTTTCAATTTTTTTTAAAAAAACTTAATATTTATTAGCTAAGGTACAAATTATCTTGCTTATTGCTGAATTACCTTAACTTGTAAAACAAAAAGTGCATCTCATTATTAATTTCTAGATTAATTAATTATTCTCTAGATTAATTTGATATATTATAGAGTATAAAATATAGTTTTAGAATTTATATGCCATATCTTTTGATAATTCATTTTTATAGCTGCTAATTATAAATGCAGACATTCAAAGATATATGATTATATCTAATTGATATGTTGTTATTTCAAAATTGCTATAATAATGTAGAATATAATCAACTCTCCCTGACGATCACTCATACCAAAATTTTGACTAACAAAAACAAAAACTTGTTGCAGAAAAGTAAAAGAGACAACTATACAAGTAACAGTTTTTACAGAGGTCAAGGTCTTCTGGTCTTCTTCTTTTCTCCCCAGACTTCTTGATATATTCAGCAAGCAAGTTAAAAGCATTCTTGTACAAGATAACTGGCAGGAGGTGGTGCCCTTGTACAAAAAATTTTAATAGAAACATAGCTTTTGCTAACGAAGTAAAAGATAGTTGGTCTAAAGGAGAACAACAAGCGAGTTTTTAATATACTCCTTATCAAAGTTTAAGGCTACCTGCTAACCGAAACTCTCTACAACACACCACTCTTTGTACTTCATGAAATTTTACCAAAAAGTAGGAAAAATAGTGTATTCCTGTAAAAAGATCAACCTAAGAATTATTGCTGAAAAAGAAAAGTCACGTACAGGAGTACGTATCTGCTTTGGAATAAACAATATATGATCAAAGCCTAAAAAAGTAAGTCGTGAATACGTTGCAAAAGTTTTACAGAGCTACGCAATTAGAAATTTCGAACTTGGACCTTTATTCAAAAACGGATATTTTGATTAAGTCTTATATCCTAGATATAGACATAAATAACTAATAAAGAGGTTAAATTAGTTTATTTAGTAGTACTATATAATGTTTTTAGTTTGGTATGGGCTTAATAGTACCATCTTTGTTTTCTTTTTTTTTGTTTTTATTTCTTTGTTTTGTTTGGTTTTATTTGTTTTAGGTGGATTGGGTTCGTTGTTGAGTTTATTTTCCATTTTTACTCCTTTTAATTTAGTGTTTGTGTTTCTTTACTAATAAGAAAGGCCAATAATGATACTTATAGCTTGCAGTTGCTAGCTGAGGGTTGAAGGGAAAAAAGTCCTTAGGTAGTTTTGGACCTGAATTGAGGCCAATAATTGCTGAGGCAGGCCACATTGGGCATAAGCTTAGTGAGCCGTTTGTATAGAGATCATATAGCTAAAAGAGAAATTCTTGTAATTTGTTGAATAGTTTTGGTCATAAATAAACAGCGGCAGGTAGCCAAATTATAAAAAAAAAATGTAGAATATAATAACTGATATATACTATAACTTAGTTGCAGCAATCTAAAGGATTATATTAATACAAACAATTATAGCAAAATAAAAAGTTATAGTAATATAAAATTATGAAAATATAAAAAATTATAGTGCTTTACTTTTAAGATTTTTTTTAAAAAATAAAAAGTTATAGTAATACAAAAAATCACAGCAATATAAGTTATAATATAGAAAGTTATAATAATAAGAAATATTATATCTAATTTCCTGATAGTTATTCATTTACCAAATATCACACAAAGCTTGTAGTAAAATAACTATCAAACAATAAATAACAATACAATAAAAATAGTTAAATCCAATAAGTTTTAAGAATTTAACTTCAAAGTCAATCATTTTTTTAATTATTAATTAAAGAATTTATTATAATAACTTGTGTAAAAAACAATAATAATAATAGCTACATAATAATATATATATATTTTATAAAGTAAAATCAAGTTTTTATATTGAATAAACAAGTAAAAAAGATACTAATTTATATTTATTCTTTAAATACTAATATGTTTTTGCATTATCACAACAGTTGTGAAGTTCAAACAATATTCAAAACTTGTATTATAACCTTACTATTAAATTTATTAAATTCTAGTAGTTAATAAACCCTTATATAATAAAAGAATAATAATAATTATCTTGAAGATAAAAAATCTTATATAGATAAGTCTGTATCATTATAAAGTTTAGAAATCATTTAAAAAATTAATATTTAATTATTTTGATATAAGATCAGCATTTGAGATAATATTAGAATTACAATTAATTATAATATATAAAAAATTTTTACTAAGTAAAATATCTATTTAGAAAATATTATTTAATAAATAATTAAGATTTAATTAAACTATCAAAGCACAATAATGGTATAAATTAATTAAATATTTTTAGTTTTTTTACTACTATTAATATGTAAAAACCTTTACATATAAGATTTTTATATTTGTTTACTACTTATTTGCTAAAATTTTAAGTAATTTATTATAAGGGAGATAGGGTATTATGGCGAATTAGATATTGTAGCGAATCGAGATATCCTGTGATTCTGTGATCAGAATCAAATAAAATTTGAACCATTCGACTTCTCTAATGGAGAGAAATCGAATAGTATAAATTTTAATCAATTTTGATCACTACTTCATAAGATATTTAAGTTAATTCATTTTTGTATATTTATTAATATATAGTAAAAAGGTATTGTGACGAACGTTGATATCTTGTGACTTCGAGATCAGAATACAATAATTTTTATGTCATTAGATTCCTCTCATTGAGAAGAATCGAATGGTATAAAAATTATTAGATTCCGATCTTGGGGTTACAAGATATTAATAATTCGCCACAATACCTTCCAACACAAAAAATTACAATATTTTTCATAAAACTTTAACCTCAAGTATCTTTGGATCTAGTAATCAGAATTGAGTGTTTTTGGTATCAATCAATTCAGCTTAATGAGACAAATCAAATAATACCAAAATCATTTGATTTCGATCAACATATCACGTGATATGAGCAAAAATTGTTAACTTCGCTATAATACCCTACCTCTCTTATACATTATAATTTAACCTTAATAGATGATTCTCCAGTTATCTGGTTCAAAAAGTTTTTTATATATAAATTTTATTATAAGTATATCTATATCTAAAACTTTTTTTATACTAAGTAAATCACTCTTAGGCTTTTAACAAAAGTTGTAAAGCTTATTAAAATATATTTAATATTGTAAAGATATTAAAATTAGTCTAAAAAATCTTTAAAAAACTTCTTTTTTACATATAAAATTGTTTTAAAAAAAAACAATTTTTTTTAAAGAAATTTTATATGTGAAAAAGAAGTTTTTTAAAAATTTTTCAAAAACTTCCAGGCCAATTTTAATATCTTTACAATATTAAATATATTTTGATAAGCTTTACAACTTTGTTAAAAACCCAAAAGTGATTTATTTAGTATAAAAAAATTTTAGATACAAATGCTATGCATTTATATTTTTAGTAAAATTTATATATAAAAAAAATTTTTAAACCAGGTGACTAAAGAATCAGCTATCAATAATACTTGTATTAAACTAAATATCTAAAATTATAAATAGCTAATATAATTAATATTAATATAATAAAGTATTTTATAATAAAGTCAAATAATTTTTTTTTTTTTAAATTAACCTCTTTGGAGCTCAGATTTTTATTTAAGTATAGTACTCAACAAAAGTTTTTCTATACTTGTAAATTTCTTAAAATCATATGTATCATTTTTAAACTTTCTATAGACAAAAAAGGTCTTGAATATAGGTCTCTATATTATCTATAAATTGATAGATTCTTTTAATAAGCATCTAGCTCTAATATATTATAACTAGATAATTTTTTGTTTAAAGTTTTTTCAACAATGATATAACCAATTTTGATGATTAAGATTTTTTTTAAATTCTATAGTTTTGTAGAATTCAAAAGAGCCTTTAAACACCAAAATTGATTACTTCGTTATTGAGATATTATTGTTAGAAATTTGTTAAAAAATTACAGAATTTTAATTTTTAACAAATTTTTAACAATAAATCTTAGCAACAAAGTAATCAATTTCAATATTTAAGAGCTCTTTTGAATTCTACAAAACTGTAAAATTCAAAAGAGATCTTAATTATCAAAATTTGTTATATTGTTATTAAAATATATATATTTAAATTTTTAAAAAAACTTTTAACCAATACAACCCAAAATTTGGCAGCTATCTGATTTTTTTTTTTATGGATATCTCAACAATAAAGTGATCAATTTTGATATTTAAAAACTCTTTTGAAATTTACAAATATATAGAATTCAAAAAATCCTCAAATATTGAAATTGATTATTTCATTATTGAGGTATGCTGCTCAAAAATATTTGTATGATTTTTATATTTAGTAATCACATAAAAATGTGTAATCATACAGTACTATGATACAGAAGACTTATTATTCTGTAAAATGTACAAATGATTGCTTTCAAGAAATTCTTTGCTCACAAAAAATTTTAAAATATTATGCATGATTTTGAGAACTTATATTGAAGATATAAGGAAATTTTTGTTAGGCATTATATTATTGAGTAGAGCTATATTAAAAAATATATATTAGCTATATATACACTTTTGGTGTTTAATTTAAGTAATCAATCTATATAAGTTTTATACTAGATACTATATCTGCAATCTAAACTATAGGTGTTACCCATTTATAGATTAAAATAAAATATATTATACATATATCTTATACAAATTTGGTACCCAATATATATAGAATATATGTATAATATATGTAGAATATATATAATTTAGTATCTGATTTGTATAGAATTGATATAGAATATTGTATATATACTAGCTTAAGATCTGTCACATTGCTCCAAATTAAGTATCTTTATATAATAGATTAGTGGTATAACCAAAATTTAACAACAGAAGCAACTGTTCAAATTTGTAGATAATTATAATTACATATGATTGTCAACTAATCATAACTCTTATTTTAGCAAATCGGTTAATCAGATTACAAAAAAAGTTACAGGATTCAAAAAATATATTATAGAATGAAGCAAAAACAATTAATTTATCCATTAAATTTACTTTTGTTTCATAAAACTCAAGTCACCTAAGATTTTAAAAGCAGTGTTATAAAATGTATAAAAAAAATATTTATCAATTATATAACTATATCAGAACTATCTACGAATTTAAAATCACTATCTAAAAATATTACAAAAATTATGAGATCTTGTTGATTAGAATTATGATAGTAATATTTATGATTTAATAAGTGATTTATTTTTTTCGATTTTTTAATATAAAAAATAATTATTGCAATCTTGACAAACTAAATAATTTTTTTAAAGATATAAAATTCAATAAACACAATATTCTAAAATATACATCAATTGCTAGAACCAAATTTCTACAAAAAAAGAATAAAAATTGAAATAAAATTATAAAACTAATCAAGAAAATATATTTGTATTAGAAAATATTATAGACTTTATTTCTAATACTTTTCCAGAAAACTATAACTTTGATTATTTATTCGAGCAAAAAGTTTTTATAATTCTAAATTCAAAAAAATTATTAAAAAATATATAATGCATCAAATCATAACAAATGGCTTGATAGTATTAATAATAAAAACTTTGAGCTATTATATAATTTGAAAGAGGATTATAATTATTTTAAAAGATAATAGAATATTCCAAATACTTAAAAAACCTGTAATTATAATACTTTTGCTATAATAAATATTATATTTATTAAGTTTATTCAAAATAAACAAAATTTGCTTATTTTTATTATTTTGTTAGTCTAAATTTTTTCTTTTGCTTAAGATATATAAATTTTTACTATTCTACAAATTTGTCTTGTGATATTCAAAACTTACAATCAGTTGCTCTTTTTTAATTTAACAAATCAGCTCACATTTAATAGAACAGATTTCATTGAATTTGGACCAACATTATAGGTTAATTAAGATTCGAACTAGTTTAGAATTACTTATTTTATTTAAATCTTGTATATATTAATAACAACTTTTATTTTTTGTATTATACTATATTTTTCACAGAGCATTTATATTTTTGGGGTAGTGATTTTATGATATGTAATATAATGATCAACATATAAATTAATTGAAAATTGTGTAATATAATAATCAATATGTAAATTATATTATTTAGTTGGTAGCCAATCAGATTTAATTTTGTTTATAGTATTTATCTTATAGTATTTATCTACTAACTGCAAATTATATAAAAGATCATATATATATAGTATATATATCATATACTTGTTATATATCTATACTATATATATCAGATACTCTATAATAAATATTCTATACATATCGAATACTAGATATATATAATTTACAAATAGACTGTAGTCTTCTTAATACAGTACAAGTAACAAAGCACACAGCTATAGAACTCTGTAGTGAGATTATAGTAATATAGAAGTAGAATATTACTTTACTAAAGATAGTTTATAGAAAGTATTTTTCATTTATCTTGTTGTTGTTCAAAAGTGTATATACTTGTTCTGGCTATATACTGTAGTCTTATCTAATTTAAACATATAGGGCTTGGCTAATATTCTACTTTAGTGTGCTATATAGTTAGCCCAAGTAAATATTTTTTTCTTTGTCTTTCATCTTTTTATTTCAGTGCTTGTAGTTTTGTATACAAGTAGTATAAAAATTTATCTCTATTGGTATAGCAAGTAATAGATCTTGCTTGTTGTATTTTGGAATAAGGGTCTTTTTAATTTTTTTATTATTATTTTTCAAGTTATATATTTAGAAATCTGTGGTTTCTAATTGAGGTTTAATTTTAGATACCTTGTTATGGTAATAATTGTTCAGTTCATCATTAGTTAGTTACTCTAAATAACCAAGTTATAAGTTTAGAGATAGAAGCATTTACAAAAAATCTTTTAGTTTTGAAAGTGACAAGAGAAGGTTTTTCTAAGAGACTTAGCTTCAGAAGTTTATTATTAAAAAGGATAGGTTAAGAGTTAGAGTAGTAAACTTAGAGAAAGAGATACAAGAATTAAGAAGGAGGGTTCAAGAAATAGTAATAGAAATTATTTTTATAATTTTTTTTTTTTTTGAACTTATTGGCAGCCTTGTTAGTATTTTTATTAGATCAAAGTATATATATAAATACATATAATCAACTATCTAAGTTACAGATCCAATATCTCTTGGCTGCCCCAAAGAGTACCCAAGAGTGATTTGCTTTACTGGTTAAGGCTTTTGCTTGTACTAGAGGGCTATATCAAGCTAGCTATTGAAGCTATATCAGAATAGCTTCATTTTATTTATATAAAAATTTTTAACTACCAAAAACCAAGACCTTTTCTTTTTTTATTTTTTCTTCTCTCTAATTTTTTTTATTCTTTTCTTTTTAATCTTTTCTTTAGTTTGATCTTGGTTTACAATAAACTCCTCTGCAAGATCTTGTATTTGTCTTATGCTAAGACTTGGGCATTCCAAATTTGGCTTTTTTTCCTCTTTAGCTTTGTATCAATTTTTTCTTTTTTTTCTTATTTGTTAATTGCTGTGCATTTTCACTTCCATATATTTTTATAAAAGAAATTATATACCAGATTTATAGTTTCTAGATAGTTCTTCGCATCTTTCAAAGATTTTATAGTGCTGAGAATTTTCTGAAAGTTTTTTCTTGAACTAAGCTTTTAAGAATACCGATTCTTGTTTTGTTTTTTTCCTCTTTAGATGTTTCTTAAAACAAGGTCTTGAGATTTACTTTGTCAAGCTAGTTTCTTGCTTCTTTTGAGAGAGTTATCCAGGTTAAATTTGATATAATTTGTTCTACTTCCTTCTATTTTTTTCATATTTCTCACATTTTGTTAAATAATCTTGATCTTTTTCTTTTTTTTTTCTGCAAACTATACAAAAAGAATTTTTATACAAATTTGATCTTCTGTTGGCTAAAACCTTGAGGACTAGCAATTTTTCATAAAGACACTTGATCAATATACCAAAACATTTGTTTTTCTTTAAGCTCAAACATCTAATTTCTGATTGGCCTTTAATTTTTCTTCAAAAAATAGGCTTCCTTCTGTATTG
>CAJVQC010000968.1:0-11212 GCA_910592285.1 Racocetra persica
AAGTAAATCAGAGCTAAAAAAGTGTAAAAACGCAGGCAAATTTGCCTGTATTCTACTACAATCTAAGGGATATATTACAGTTAGAGGATATTCCAAATTAGAAAATCACATTCTAGAACGATCTACAGGTAGATTCTTGAATTTGATTGGCTTTAATTTATCTTTTATCACTTAAACGTCGTATATTGTGAAAAAAAATTTTTTGATAATTATTGAGATCTGGTAAGCTTCAAACATATTGTTCAAGACATCTAGTTTTAATAATCAAAATTAATCAGCAGCAATCAACCTTTTTTGCCAAAGTAAATGAGAAGCTAAAAAAAAGATATTCATTTTAACAAAAAGTTAAAACTTGTCATTAGTTAACAGTTAACATAAGATTATTTTTAAAATTTGTATATATTTAAAAAACGTTATAAAAGTTTTATTTATACTATAGTAACCTTAAAATTTTAATTTATTTTAACTATATAGATGTTAAAAGTTATTTATAAAAGAAAACAATCAAGACGAAATACAGAAATATATTTAAATAGCAAATAAATATCAGACGATATTGTTCAATAATGTATATGGATTGTGCTGTTTGATAGTATAAACCAAATACAATAATGTATTTTTTGAAAGGTAGTGATAGTTAAAAGCAAAAGATAATTACTATTTAAAAGATTTAGTATAAAATAAAGCTTCACTACTCATTCGTAAATCTCTTTTATATATTGAACTTCTTGATTAATTTGATTGGTTAATGCTCATATACTATGAAATCTAGAATCTTCTGATCGACACTTTTATACCATAAAAGGTGTAATCTACAATATCCATTTTTGGGGGTTATCTAAAGCCATGTACCTACATAACTTTTTTGTGTAAATCAACTAACCAGAATTGTGAAATTTTGTTTACACAGATTAGTTCAAAGAAGTTAAAAAATAAAGAAAACGCAAAAAGACAAAAAACAACAGTCTTTCTTAAGGGATATAACCCAATTCGGTTATAATAATAGTCGACCCACATATGGCGCAGAGGGTTTAAATAGATAACCCCTAGTTGGGTTATAGGTATGGCATCTAGTGTAGAACTTAGTAATAAGCGGACTACTTAAATAGGCAATCAAAAGTTGTACGTGTGGCTAGTTTGTACTCTCCAAAATATGTATACTATACGGGCATCGTAAGAGGCTTAGCATACAGTAAAACTTGACTAATAACTGAATAAAGAGAATCGACCAAGAGGTCACCTTAAAATCAAAAAAAAAAAACAGTCTTAACCTATCTTGAGGCACTAATTAAAAATGTTGAGAAGGCAATTTTACATATACTCCTCTTCTTATATTAACACCCAACTAACCCTAATGCTAATTTTAATTTTAATTTAAACGATTAAAACATTAAAATCACGTAGGTACATGGCTTTAGCCATCCCCCATTTTTGGGGAAAGCCTCCGGACACCTACCATTCACATGATTTTGTACCTACCGATTACCGGTATATGACATACTGATGAGTAGGATGCATACGTAAGTATACAAGAAAACTTTATTGCACAAGCAGTGTTGATCTCTCAAATCCGAACCTGCCAAAATTGATAACCTGTCAAATCCGATAAAAAGTTAATCCAAGTTTATAAACCTGCCAAAATTGATAACCTGTCAAATCTGATAAAAAATTAATCCACCAAGTTCATAAATTTAGTAGTTTAAATGTTTCAAACCTGATGACCTCATAGTTTACCGTGCACATCGGTTTTGAGAAATTCAAAAGTATTAGGTTTATATAGAGAAAGCGAACTTGGTGAATTAATTTCTATCAGATTTGACAAGCTATTGATTTTAACAGGATCGTGTTTGAAAGGTTCAACAGTATTTTGTTAAAATCAATAATCGCCCAAAACATTCATATAATGAAATTTAGAAGAATATAAAAATTTTGATCTTTTAATGTTAATACTGTTGAACCTATCAAAACTGATATGCACGGTAAACAATTGTATTAATATTATTAGGTCATCAGGTTTAAAACATTTAAACTACTAGGTTTATGAACTGCTGGATTAATTTTTTATTGGATTTGACAGATTATCAATTTTGGCAGGTTCGGGTTTAAGAGACTGCTTGTGCAATAAAGTTTTCTTGTATACTTATGTTTGTATCTACTCATCAGTATGTCATATACCGATAATCGGTAGATACAAAATCACGTGAGTGGTAGGTGTCCGGAGACTTTCTCCATTTTTGAAATATTCCCTGACTGTATTATTTCGACTTCCCCTGCAGCACCCACAAAATTTTCCGGACACGTGATTTTTTGCCAATCAAATTTCAGGATCAGGTGTAACGTTACACGATCAGGAAAATTCAAAACAAACGTTCGCTTTGTCAAAAAAAAGTCAAAAATCGCATATTTCTTGAAAATAAGCATAAGAAATCACCTTTTGTGTCTTAATAAAAAATTTTCCTCGAGGCATTTTACTATAAATTTGTCTAACATCTAACTCTAAAGTAAGTGCTAACCCTAATATAAACGAACTTTAAAAATTTTATCGTTAACGACATAATGAACTTTAAAAATCACGTGTCCGGAAAAATTTTGTGGGTGCTGCAGGGGAAATCTATTATTTCTCCTACTTACAACCTCAAAAATGGTTAGGTTGTTGATACGAATCTACTAATTACTATTTAATATATTTATCACCATCAATAAAAAACAATTTCCAAGTTTCCATTTTCGCCCTATCGTATTAACAATATTCATCATATTTGTATAAAACCACCTTCAATATTGCCCTAATCCTTAATACCCTAACACACGACTCACCAGTGATGGCAAAATTAGGGGTCATTTGCCTTTTTTTCAAATGACCTAGGTCATTTCCGACTAAAATTCATAATAAAATTGAGGTCATTTGAGGTCATTTGAGGTTATTTGAAGGTCATTTGAAGGTCATTTGCCATCCCTGCGACTCACTGGATTTGCGCGACGGTTTACCTTGTTACATCCTATATAGGCGATAATATATTAAGTTACCCAATCGGAAATTTTAAATATGCTGATAACCATTAACCAATGAAATCGAACCATCACTATGCTGTTTAGATGTTACACTAACAAAAGCGAATGGTTTTCTTGCAACCATAACTAGAGTGTCCAGGGTACTGCTCTAACTGAAAAATTATCGTTAAATTAGCAAATTCTGTGGTGATGTATAAATAATACTTTAAAAAACACAATTACAACAAAACGAAAATTCTAATTTGATCACAATAGACTATATTCACCAATAATTTTTATTCTGCTCGCAGAATTCTGTACGTACAAATTCTGCCACCACACTCTAACCATAAATTCCAATCAGAACTTATAACCCTATAAAAAAGTTAATTCGTGTTTCTACGTATTCCATGTTTTATGCATATTTATGGAATTTATACTTACAAATGACGGAAATTATTCGGTCTACAAATCATGTTGCAGATTCACAGAATTTTTACAAAATAAATTTTTTTTACAGTTTAAGTCCAACTCCAATCCCAATTACTAATTCTAGTGCCCAATTTGACTGTAAACTCTAAAGACGTACGTACGTATAATGGCGAAACTTTTTATCGAAATTTTTTAGGTGGGTGCAACCGAGATTTTAATCATTGTTGAAAGACTAGCTACGTACGTACGTACGTACAATAAAACTTTTAATTGTATAGGGAATTAATTCTATTGGGTCAATTGGTAATGACAATGTTCATTAATTGCAGATCACTATTTAATCATATAATCCCCGAACTGACGCGTTCACTTCTATGATATTATAGTTTGATAATCTTTACGTCCCCTTGAAACATAGTGGGCGCAAAGTTTATCAAAGTTTATTTTTATCAATACCATATCGTCACAGATATTTAACTTACTATTGCACTCTTCGGCAAAATGTCTCAACCTTTTCTTTTCCAAAAACGTGGCAAGCGGACACTCGTTATTGCTTCGCGTTACAACGGCTATAAAGGCAATATTGATGAAAATTCTGTAAAAGCCTCTAACAAAAAAAATTACTTGTCAAAGGAAAACATTTCTCCTGAACCTTTAATAGTCAAGACTAAAAATCAAAAATCTCCCTTGATTCAAAAATCTCCTTTGATTCAGAAATCTCCCTTGAAGCATACACTTTTACCGCCTAAAAAACAAAAAGTCAAACTTTCCAATAGTCTGTCTTCTTCCCTTACACATAAATTCGCTAACTTGGATTTAAATATGAACCATTTGGATTCGGATTCGGATTGTGAAGTGCTTGAATTTAGTTCGCCTGAAAAATCCCAAAAGGCTGCACGTGATTCAATGAATACATACACTAAGAATAATAAATTCAGAAGACCTTCACCTAAACCAGAGCTACCGAAAGAAAAAACATATCCCCAGAGATCTTTCAGAAGACCCTCCCCCAAAACAAATAGATTTTCCGAGTTTCGAGGGTCATCGTCCGGATCTAATACTGAAAAAAATGATCTGAGGCCTATTGAAATTTTGGAATCTTCTGATAATTCAAAATTTAAAAGACAATATACTAGATCAATACTGAGTGAACGCAGTTTAAAGTACACGCAAACTTTACCAACTTTAAATCATAACTCTAAAAACAAATTGTTCGCAATATCGCAAAATATTAGAGCATCATCTCCTCAACTCATTGACCTGACTAAAGATTCTAAAGATCGTCCGAAAACTTTGAAAAAATGTACAAATGGATTTAGGGCTCCTTCACCAACAAAGGGAAGGTATATAAACCTACCAAAACTTGATTTACTATCCGATGAAGGTACACCTGAACCAAGCGATATGCGCAGAAATAGAGAAGGTATTATATATCTTGAAATTTACAATTCTAGTTTTATAAATTGAAAATTTTTATTTATTCTGTTTATTCTGTTTCAGGTTCCACTGATTTAAAAAAGAAATGCCCTTATTGTAATGAGACTCTTCCTGATCCCCTTCCTCCACGTATACGTGCATATTTGGAATCACCCACCAAAACACTTTCATTGTCTTCGATTAAGGGTTCTTCGTCAAACATTGTAGATCAATTTGAATTTTGTCGTCTTCATGACGCAGAATCTCACATTGTACCAGATGGTCTTCAAAAAAATTACCCATTAGTCATTGACTTTGACACTCTACCGAATCGGATTAAAGTTTTTTTTCCTGAATTATTAGAGGTTGCAACCGGAAAAACTAAGAGTCTGTTCAGGGAAATTGCGATGGACGCGTACAACGAATTGGGCAAAGCTAGAGCAAGGAAACCGACCGTAGTGATGGGGAGATTTCAAAAATTTTTAGTACGTTTGAGTTTTAATTTCTACTGTAAAATATTCAACAAATTTATGTTTATATTTTTTTTTGAAACAGCCGGGTTATTACGGTTCTAAAGGGTCCTCTGTTATTTTTTCCACGCTCGTTTCCCTTTTTATTGAATCAAAACGATTAACATTGAATATGACTAAACCTCAAGAACCTCTGGAATATCTTAATCAAGTACTTGTCCCTGAAACGGCAATTAGACTAATTGCCCAAGACCGGGGTGGCATTGCATTAAATGAAGCAAGGGAAATAATGGAAGATAGCATAGAATTTGGAATGTATGTGCACGATGTAGAGGAAGAGGATATATGAAGGACACACGTAACTGAGAAAGTAAGTACATATGTATTTATAGTCGAAAAATGTGCCATTCATGTTATGTACAATGACTAATTAAAATTCTCTTACAATAATATATATATATCTAGTCATTCTGTTCTACACTGCGAGTCTTATAATGATAAATAATTATAAATAAACTTCTTAGTAATGTAGTAAATACGTATATAATTTGCAAAATTGTCAATTAAACCTATCGATGAAAGTTATTTGTATTGATGACTTTATTCTGAAATTATAGAAATTCTGGCATTCATGACTTTTTAATCTTCAATTAAGCGCGTGAATCAATGGATTTTATGCAATTTACATATTTAAATAGACTTTTTTTTTTTACTGTAATTAAATACTTATTATATAATACTGTAAGTATTGTACATAATATACTATTCATAATATCCTATATATTGTATAATAAGTAATGTTTCTATTTAAAAAAAATTTTTATTGATATAAATTCGTTAAATTTATAAAAACAAAAAAAAATAAAAAAAAATAAAAAAAAATAAAGGATCACATACGCTATTTAACTGAACTTTAACGAAATATTAATAAATCTGTAAAACTTTTCAATTTTTTTCGGTTTTTGGATTTTGCATTATTTTAAAAAAGAAGCCTTGATTGGCTCAGCTCAAAGCCATGATCTTTATTATGAACCATTCCTATTCCTATCCAGGAGTTGATAAATACAGTATAATGGTATGAAAACGCCCACGGTAGTGTTGACCATTTTAGGTCATATTCAACTTTATATGACCAAGATGGTCATAATGTAATAGAAAATTTTATTTGTCATTGTGGATCATAAGGTCATAACCTATTATTAGCCAATAGGTCATAACGGGTCATAAGCCAACACTGTTCTACAGTGCCTTCGATAATATAAGACGATATTATCGGATATCTCTTCCTAAAGACGATAACGCTTTAGACGGTGGTGGTGGGGCATTCATACTAAACGACCGTGCTAGCGTATCTTTTTCCATTGCCTTTAGAGTGGCACGTAAGGCGAAAGGTACAAATTGTCTATTATTGTTCTGATAATTTTGTGTTCTTATCCTATTCCGAACATCGAACGCAGTATCCTGTAAATTATATATCGGATGGATTAGTAATAGGACAAAAAAATTATGCATTTAAAAAAGAATTTAATACCTTTTCGGACACATTTGATACAACTTTTTCATCATCATTGTCATCTTCATTATAATTCATATAAATGGCTTCATCGACCTTTGACAAATATTCAAGTCGTTCTTTCTTGATTTGTTCAAGCTTGCCTTTCAAATTGTCGACAATTTTTTCGTCGGATGCATTTAAAGGTGCGACAATTGACCAGATATCTACCAACTGATCTTCTGTTCTTGAATTCATCTTGTTACGAGTAATCTTACGTGACGCTGCCCTTGCCTCCTCTGTTTCGGAGATCTTTCGTTTCTTTAAATGATATTGATTGACTATTTGATCAAGACAGCTCAAAGATTCTGGACATTCAAATTCACCCTTATCAAAGTTAAATAAAAAAACAAAAAAAAAAAAAACGTCAATTTGTTATGTATAACTTTAAAATATCTTATATAAATAACTTACTAAAGATCCTGTGCTTAATTCGTCTCTAATTTCTGTTATATAGTTTGGGATGATTCTAAAAAATAGGTATAGTATATTCATTATAATGTATGTATAGTAATGGGGAAACACAATATATGTATAGATATAAACCTCTTTGATCCTTTTCCCTGTGTAATATTTCCATATTCTCCACAAGGATCAATAACAGCGACAAACTCAAACGTATCATCTGCTCTCATCTTTTCGTATATATACTCTGCATCATATATATTATGTTTCTGGCAATATTGATAGAGTTCAAATAACGATTTCCACATTTCTGAAATGTAATACTATTAGTTTACACGTTTGCAAAGGGTAAGATAATAAAATAAAATAAAAAAAAAAAGGAAACAAAAAAAAAAAAAGAGCCTTACTCAACGATAGGCGAATTCTAACTTTGTCGAACGTGTCAGGCTGCGTAAAGAATAGTAGATATAAACCATATAAAACACCCAACTTTACTTCTAATAAGTGTGTACTGGAAAAATATGCTAGTAAAGAGAATCAAATTAATGAAAAAGACGACCTTCAATAACAACAATAATAATAATAATAAACTACATAATATGATTTGATATAAGGCTTGCATAAAAGTTGGTCGCCCAATTTTTTCTGTGCATGCAAAGTGCATCATTGAAAATTTATAATCCCTCCAAACGCTTGCGAAAGTTGTAAAATCATAACTTTGTTTCTAAATTGATTCGCGTTTAGTATTAATTGACACTCGAGTTTATAATTAAAAAAATAAAGTACAAACTTTCTGGTAGCCAACTATGAGCAATCGAATATCATGTTCGAGAGCGGATCGGGATATCACTTCACTCCCGATCGGAAGTCCATCTTTTAAAGTATTCGTAGAAGTCGCAGGATTCATTTTTTCAACATTTCTCGCAGTAAGATGGATAAAAGAGTTTAAAATCACGTGTAATATCGTAATATCGAAATTTTTTGTTTATAACGTGACATTGTGCCTCTATCATAAAACACAAAAAATTGCTTCCCTTCAAATTAATTTTGAAGCGGCAACTTTTTTTTTTGCTATCTGTAAAAGTCTAATTCTGATATTTCAAATATTCAAATTCACTAAAAAGACGCGACGATTAATCATGACTTCGTTCGTGAGTTATTTTACTTCTTTTATGTCAAACATTAAAGTTCAATTTGCTTTCACAGCCTTTAGCGCGACAGTAGCTACAGCAATCGCGATATTTTCATATCAATCATTTCAAAGACAAGCGCGTACTCGAGCTCTTAAAAGGGAACTTTCTTCATTACCACCTTCACAAAAGTTACTTCAGCCAAAAAAACGTAGTGTCGAGCAATTAAGTGCTGTCACCGAACAGAATCAATTTGATGAAACACTTATAAAAGAACAATTGGCTAGAAATATAGCCTTCCTTGGCGAAAAAGGAGTTGCAAAATTACGAAAGTCTTTCGTCATAATTGTTGGAGCTGGTGGCGTTGGTTCTTGGGCTGCACTAATGCTGGTTCGTTCTGGAGTTGAACATGTTAGAATTATAGACTTTGACCAAGTAACATTGAGTAGCTTGAATCGGCATGCTGTTGCAACACACTCAGACGTTGGTATTCCAAAAGTTGTTGCATTACAAAAAAATTTTAAAGAATTTGCTCCTTGGGTAAAAGTTGAGCCAATTATTGAACTATTCACTAAAGAAAGTGCGTCTCACCTCTTATCAGGTAAGAAAAATCTCAAGAATTATTTCTATTAAAAGATTTCATGTTTAAATAGAGTCTTTACAGGAAATCCGGATTTCATTGTTGATGCAATTGACAATATCGATACAAAAATTGATCTTCTCAAATATTGCCATGACAATAAATTACCAGTAAGCGTTTTTTTTTTTTTGTATCATCAAAATTTTATTACTTTAATAACCTATAGAAATTATGTATAGATTTTGAGTTCGATGGGAGCTGGTGCTAAAGCAGATCCGTCACGTGTCCAAATGAGCGATATAAGTCTTACGATTGGTATACCATTATTATTTCTCTGATTTCTTTTTTAAATTGTACTATACCTAAAACTAAACATATCAAATAATAGAGGATCCACTTGCAAGAGCTGTTCGACGCCGTCTTAAAAAATTGGGTGTCGAATCAGGAATCATGGTAGCATACTCTACCGAAAAACCTAATATAAAATTGCTGCCATTAGGTTAGTGATCCAGGGATTTATTTTTTAAAGACGTGTCTTTTTATTTCACCTGTTCTTGAACGATATGTTATTATTTTTCACAGATGAAAGTCGTGTCCAAAGTGCAGGAGAATATGCCACATTGCCTGATTTTCGGTCGAGAATTTTGCCAGTGTTAGGTTCGCATGTATTTATGCTTTAATTCTTTTACCTTAAACTAAAATATGTGTTTTGTTAGGCACAATTCCCGCCATTTTCGGAATGGCAATTGCAACTTATATTATCACTAGTGTTTCTGGGTATCACGTAGAACCGTTGGCTAATAAAAATCGCGAACCATTATATAGTCGAATGCATCGCGATTTACTGAATAGAGAAAGAAGGAAATATGGTGTAACGTGAGTAAAGAAAATAACAGATGAATTTCTATTACGGTCAGACTCCTAAATGCAGCGCCTCTTTTAAATGCAACCTCAAACTCTAGCAAAATATATTTTGACCCATAGATACAGTTTTTCTTATCGGTCTATAAATGCACAATAACAAAAGTTTTGTCTCTACGAGTTGCATTTAGAAAGGTTTGACTGTACATATTTATTATATGAATTATATAGTTAATTTCAATTCCTAATCTTTATTTAGATCAATACCCTTAGACGTTCACGATGTTGGATATATCTATGATGAGATATTTCGTAGCAAAAGCATAGTGTCCGGATCATGGGAGAAACCAGCACTTGTTAGATGGAAAAACAATGTTCCCTTAACACTACAGAATTGTGTGGTAATGACTAAGTCCGAGGCAGATGCACACGAAAATATTGATGACCCTGAAACACATTATCCATCAGAAGTTGTAAAATTAGTTCATACCAGATTTCAAGAAGAAAAAGAAATAACTTTATTTCGTTAATTCAGATTCTAAATAAAATAAATAAGATTATTCTTATATTTAGTTCAATCTAATATATGGGCTTGGTGCTAATGATAAAAGGGACAAAATTGGCAAAAAAAGTTTTTTTTTCGGAAAATTGAATTTTATAAAATATATGCTTTTTTTTTAAAAAAAAAAAAGCATTTAGTATACTTGACTCTCGTTAATACGTATCAATCCTATTAATATCAACTTAAACACTAAAAAGAGTTTCTATATATTAAAATTCTTTTATATACAGTATATCAACTTTAATATGATTTTTTATATTAGCACGAATATAAAAGTGATTCAAATGGGTTGATATATATTAGCGAGAGTCAAGTGTATACACTTATCAAATAAGGTTTACATCTTAAATTTGTTAAAGTAATAATGGTTACTGCTGTAGCAATAGTTAATATATTTAAAGTTTTGCTAATTTAACTAAATAATATATGCATAATTTATTATTATATATATTTTTAAATTTGTACAGTATATATTTATAAAAAATAATAATGTTTCTATATAAAAATCGTAAATGTCGTAACCTTTTTTTGAGGAAGATTTCAAAAAATTGTTAATGATATTAAATAAATATTTTTATCGTGCAAACTCTTATGATCATGGATTTTTTTCTTATTTTTTGTACGTTATTACGTAAGTGCAACAATCCCGAATTAAACCTCAGTTAGCCAACCACGACTCGTAAATCATGATCATAATTGTCGGAACGTGCCTCTACGCGGCACCCATAGGAAGACATTCGTATGATTGGCTGTTTAAATCATTTTAATTTTACATTATTTATACAGTTTAAAGTACTTTTTAAAAAAAATAAA
>CAJVQC010000969.1:0-11203 GCA_910592285.1 Racocetra persica
TAATTATGGTTACCCATGCGACGTATTATATCGATTACAGGATAGTTATCTTTAAGTTTGAATATGTTCATAACGATACAATTAAAGTCATTAAGAAAAAACTAATTGTTCATAATGATTTATACGCGAGTTCATACATTTCATAACGAAAAACCAATTAACCAATCAAATACAATTGTTCAATTAAATTTTATTATATTTTATACTTTAGTCCTGTCAATCACATAATATCATATAAACGATTGAACCAAATTTTATCATTTAATTTTTTTAATCATAAAAATAAAAAAATTTCACTATATATTTACTATATTTTCTATATCATCAACACCTTTTAGAGCCCATTAACTTATTTCTAACATAAAGTAGACGATTCGTCATTTGAATCAATTCCCAACGATTTATTTAAATCGGCAAGTGACTCTTTATATTTACCTATTTTATAATAACTTATTCCACGAGTTGATAATACAGCAGCATTAATCGTATCAATTTCTAAAGAATTATTTAAATCATCAATTGATTCTTGATATCTACCCATTTTTTGAAAAGTCAATTCACGATTACCTAATACAGATAAATTATTTAAATTGATTTCTAAAGATTTATTATAATCGGCAAGTGAATCTTTATAGCTTCCCATACAATGATAAGTTGTGCCACAATTATTTAAAGTTATAGCATCATCAGGTAAAAGTTCTAAAAATTTATTATAATCAGCAATTGAATCTTCATATCTACGCATATTTTGATAAGTAAATCCACGAGTACTTAACATTAGAGCATTATTAGATATGATTTCTAATGCTTTATTTAAATCCATAAGTGATACTTCATATCTACCCATTTCTCGATAAATTATTCCACGAATACCTAATATTTTATTATAAACTATTTTATCATCATCATTTGGAGTGACTTCTAAAGATCTTGTAAAATCAGCTAAAGAATCATCAAATCTACACATTTTTTTATAAATTAATCCACGATTAGCTAATGCTAATATATCATTTGGATTAATTTCTAAAGATTTATTTAAATCAGTAAGAGATTCATCAAATTTATTCATCTCATTATAAGTTTCGCTACTATTTCTTAATGCTTTTGCATTATTTGGATCAAGTCCTAATAATTTATTGAAATCAGCAAGTGAATCTTCATATCTTCCCATCTTTCGGTAAGTTACACCACGAATTCTTAATATAATTAAATCATTGGGATTAATTTCTAATGATTTATTTAAATCCGAAAGAATTTCTTTATATTTATCTATTTCTGAAGTATGTAATTGTTTAAAATTTTGAGATGAATTTGTGCTTTGGGATTGATTCACTTTCAAATAATTGTACCATGTGACCTAAATGATGATTCTGTCGGTGATTCTGATGACAAATTTGATGGTGATTCTGATGGTGAATTTGAAGGTGTGATATCTAAATATGGACGTATGATATTATCTTGACTATTTGAATGCAAGTTTCATCATTATTTTTAGTCGATTCAATGTCAGAAATAAGCTGATTTAAAGTCTCAAGAATTAATTTTGTTTCTAGACGAATGTAAGAGTTGTTATTCCAACATTTTTGATAAAGTTCGACATATTTAGGTGGAGTACCTTCTATTGGTTTCTCTCTATTTCCTTGATATATATGTAAATAAAGATTAACAACCGGTTCAAACAATTGAAATGGTGGCTTGCCACTTGAAATTTCCCAAAGGACTACTCCAAGACTATAAACGTCAGATTTTTGTCACATCCATACATTTTATTAGCAAAACATAGAGGTTCTATGAATGCTGGCATCTCGAAGCTTGAAGATATTAAAATCTCATTTGTCCGTTTTGACAGTCCAAAATCCGTAATCTTTATTTGTCCTTGACTAATTAAAATATTTTTTAAATGCTATAAAATACAGTAGTTATTTTAGCATACAAATTGCGATTAACTATTTACCGGTATGCAAATAAAATTATGAAAAATACGTATACTTACAAGGTCCTGATGAACAATATTATTATTATTTAAGAACATAAGACCCATTACAATTTCTTTTGCAATACGTAATTTGTCCGTCCATTGCAAATTTATAAAGTTTTTTTCCAAATATTTTCGTAAGTTTCCATCGTTAGCAAATTCTAAGACCATATAATAATTAATATCATTTATTTTTAATATACTGTAAATATTTTAAAGATATATTAATATTTATTTATTTAATATAAAAAATAAGTTATCGCTACTGCAAAATTACGTACAGTATAAAAATGCATACTGCTTGTGATACTGTAAAATTTAGTAATATTTGAATAGCAACAAACTCTTTGTAATTGCTTAAGCTTTATAAGAAAATATATACATAATATACAATTTAATAATTTGGAAGAGACTTAAATCTTAAGAATACGTAATAAAATTACCTTAATAATAAATTTTTGAATGGTCTTTTCATTTGAATTTATATTGATTTTAAGACATTTAAGGGTGACTATTAATTCATTATCTTTCCATTCATATTTATATATAACTCCAGAATTTCTTTTCTCTTATTGATATTTGAATGTTTAGTGAACTGTTTAAATTTAATTTTATTAATGTGTTCTTTGAAAACAGTTTTTTCGAGCCATGCGATCATAGTTTTACAAAAGATAATAACTAGAGTTTCGAAGTTCGTCTAAAAAAAAATTATGCAGATACATGTTGTATTACAATAATACCATGTTGTAAATAACAGCCAAAAAAACAAATTGATTTAAATTAGGGGGATACCTGAAGTAACTAAACACCTTTCTTAATAATTTATAAATCAGCATTCAGAGACAATAAGCAATTCTGCAGGACTCTATTATTCCTAATGCTAACACATCAACACTAAACCGTATGCAGATAATAATAGTATTTTTTTTAAAGATCTGAATTTATTTTTCTTTATAGCCACAACAAAGTGTGTGAAGTTTATTTTCATAACGAGATTAACAAGAATTGATTGTATCACAAACTATAGAATACAATACAAGTTTTCAATGTGGTGCTATAGCCATAGTGCAGTCTGAATAAAATTTTGTAGTAAAAATTGAATGCTAAAAAACTAGTGACATAGCAATTTCAAGTACCATTTCCTATTCTATCTGAATGGATAGTAATCATGTGACAGAGCAATAACTATATGTCCCAAAACACTAAATATTATAATAATTATATTATAAAGCTACCTCTAAAATGAGCTATAAAATTTTTAGGTAATATACACATTGAATTCTTAGAAAAATAACATATATAACAACTTTTTTTTTGTTATGGAAGAATTAACTTTAAAAATAAGAAAAACTGTATAAAGTTTGATAATTATGAATTAATATATAGGTTAGACATTACTATTAATGAATATTTTCTGATCAACACTCTCAATCAAATATAAATGAAAATAATTTTATATAAATTTTATTATTTTTTAAAAAATCAGTTATTGTTAATGTCATACTAATGAAGCTGTGAAAATCTTTGTTAAGAGTAAAGAAAAATGCCAAATAAATAGAAAAAAGAACTTCCAATTAAAAATACAAATTTAAACACAATCAAAAATATAATTTAACTTTACAAGTGAATTAGATTATAAAATGATGATTTTTAGCTAAATTTAGTTCATATTATTAAAATATGGCTGATATTGAAGTTTATTATTGTTATTAAATAAAAAACATACTGAAATAGAATTGACTTCTACCAAAACCAAATAGATGGTCATTGGAATTGCAAAATTAAAAATAGAGTGTTTAACGTTAAACTTGAGAATACAAATTCAATGTTTGTCATATAATAAGTTTATAATAGAATAAATATATAAAATCTGTCTCATAATATTTATTATTCGACAAGTGCATTAAAAAATATAATTCAAGTAAAAGTAATTATAAGATTTATGTGATTTCTACATATTTGAACAACTTATTTGATTGTTTTATTTTTTTTTGAATCTGGAGTATCTCGTATTTTGATATTGAAAATGAACAGTTTATATTTTTAATTGCTTTTCATATGAATTACTAAATAAAAATATCATTCTTGTTTAAAGCTATTTATCATGCTAAGATCATCACAAGGATCGCCAAAAACATAGCCAGTAAATAACAATAAATTGCACAGTTTTATTTTACACAACTTAAACAAAAGAAAGAAATTCAATAAAAAATAATCTATCATTACAATTTACACTATCAACAATTGATTGATCCTATTTTATAAGTTTATATCCACTAAGCATCTAGAATTTTATTTGTATCTTTAATCTCATAATTACAATAGTATTTGCTTATTTATTACATATTTTTCAAAATGAATTATTAGGATGATTCATAATTAACATATTTCAAAAATAAGTGAGGTACAAAATGACCTATTTCTGGTTTAAAATTTTGAAATCAGAAAATAAATAGAAGTTATTCAGAGATAAAATAAGTACCTTTTTTTTGATGATATATTGTTATTATATAATATTATTGTAATAAATTATTAAAATTTTTTTAAAATTCTTAAGTAACATGAATATTACTATTTATTTTAAATTATTAATATTTAATATGCCTTCCAAAAAAGCTTTTAAACAAACTACTAAAGAAAAAAGCTTGAGAAAATATTATAAAACTTGATTACTTTTTTATGAATAATAAGATATTGATCTAATTCAATTATTTGCAATAGTTTTAACATTTTATTGATTTCTTTTCTGTGAATATTAGCTATATTTTATGAATACTACAGTATTAGAATTTTTTTGTTATTACTTCTAAAATACTATTTATGTTTTTAATATATAATTGTTAATTAGAAATATATAGCATTTTAAAATATAAAAGAAAATTTATGTTCATAAAAGTTATTATATATAAACTAAAAAATCAAGATTTATAAATTATTAATTTTAAAATAAATATAGAACATTACTAATTTAATTCAAAATCAGAATCTCAAACCTTAATTCTGAATCACTTTATTAGTAATACTACAAAAAAGTAATTTAAATTTATATGGATTATAGATTATTTGCTATTAGATATACTTTTGTTTTTTATCAGCCATGTTGCAATTTTGGCTACATATGCTTCATTAACAACTACTAAAAATAATTTTGTCATGCATTTTGATAATAGTAAATATCAAAACTATATAAGGTAGAAGAATTGTTAATAATACTTGTCGACTTGGATTTACTGCTATTTTATTATACTATTTCAAAGATCTCTATCTAAAATTAGATGATATAGTATGGTTTTCATAGAAAGGTATTCATATAATTAGCAGTTTAAATAATTTAATTTTAAATTATTTATATAGTTTAAACAAAAAAAATATATAAAAAGGTTTATTAAGGTTGTAGGACTCAACCATTAAAACTAATCAAAATCATTTCTGATTTTAAAAAAGTTAGCATAATAACAACTTCTTAAAGATAGATAGAATTAGATTATTATTATGCTAACTTCTTTAAATAAAAAGAATTTAGATTATTTTTAATAATAGAGTATAACAACTCTAATAAAAATTTCTATATACTGCTTTTATATTTATTCTTCATAGTTTTATTTTTTAAAAAAGTACTTTAAACTGTATAAATAATGTAAAATTAATTTGATTTAAACTACCAATTATATGAATATCTTTTTATGAGTATAGTTCTATATATTTAACAATATTATTTTCAAATATTTAAAAATATCAAATATAGATAACAATTTGTAATATATTTTTTAAAGCCAGAAAGTTTTTACTAGTCCAATTTTCTGGTTCACTTGATAATAAGCCTAGATTTTGTGTGATTCCCTATTTGATAATATAATTCTAAATTTTTATTTCTTTTATTTGTAAATTATCTCATATAATAAAAAATACTAATGTATTTTCTTGAAGTAATATAAAATTTAAATTCAAAGATCTCATTTAGATAATTTAGTAAAAAATATTACACCAATTTTGTAAATTTGAAAATAATTATTTAAAAAATTTTTTAATAAATCATATAAAATATAAACAAAGTCAATTAGCTTCTATTTTAATTAAATGATTTTTTATATAAGTTTTATAGTTATATAATAGTCTTTTCAAGGACCCATTAGTTCTAACAAGAACTTTGCTACAATATTTCTTAGAATAACCTTCTGGTTTAGATAACAAACAAAAGAAGAAGTTTACAAGGCAAAAAATTTGACATTTCTTCAAACCACTACAAGTATGCCTGCTTTTTAGTATTTCACATCTATTTTGGTTTGTCAACAAACATCTACTTCATGTAGAACCAAAAATATTGATTTCTTGTGTCTTGCTATATTATTTTTCAGTAATTCAGTTTTTTTGTTGTATTTGACCAGAGGATTATCAAGAAGAGTTGAATGTTTATATTTAAAATATACAATAATAAATATATGTTTTTGATTTTACTTTTAATTTTTTTGTCTTTTTTTAATTTTTTTACTTGTTTTTTATTTTTTTTTTATTTTTTTTTTTACTAGATCTACATAATTATATATTATTCTAGTTCTTAAAATTCTTATTTTTTGATGTCATTCTAGCTTCTTGATGTTTTGGTTTTTTGATGTCGTTTTGGTTTCTTAATATTAGAAAAAATAGTATTGTAGTAGTTGTATATAATTATATAATATTTTTAATAAAAAAAAATATAAATTTATATTTTATTAATTATACTGTATATCCATTTGTAAAAAATTTTTGCAGACTTGTATACATTTAGAGATTTCTAACTATCGACTATATTTTTAACTATTGACCAAAATTAGATGCCAATTCCCCTCCAAAATGTTATGAAATATCAGTGATTGAATTGCATGTATTTAACCAGTGAATCATTAAGGATGTTCAGAGGATCCAACCTCTAACATTGGCGTTTTCTTAATGCATTTATAATAAATGACAAATATTGATATAAGTAAAGCCAGACCACCACCTACACCAACACCAACACCAATTCCGATTTTCAATGTTTTATCATTTGAATTATATTGGTTTGTTTGATTTAGCGTTACTTCTTGACTTAATGATGTAACCCATTTGTAGTTTTGAGTATCAAAAATATAAATCTTATTAGAATATCTTTTCCTATTTCGCCCTGGTATAAGAGATCGGTTAAATATATAAAGATGAATGAATAAAATTATATAACTTTGTAATTACCAAATACAACTATCATGAAATTTTCATAAATTGCAGCAGAGTGATACGTAAGATCTGGAGTATCTGTTAAGTTTACGGACGACCATGTCCATGTCGTTGTATTTAATATTGCAATACGAGGATTTACTATGCCAAACGTTTTTTTATTATCCTTTGAACCACCAAATACAATAACATTTCCATCTTGAGCTAATAGAAAGGAATAGAAAGGAATAAATATATCAATGATTAAAAGTAAATAAAAACAAGACTAATAAATGAATAATAAACCTAAAACAGCCGAATGCCCGACTCGGGGTTCGATAGGTGCACCATTAACAGTCTATTAAAAATAGAATTAGTTATTCCAAAATTGTACGTTTTTTATACATACCTGATACTTCATACATACTATATTTTGCCAAATTGAGAAAGTTAGGTCAAATGATTGAATCTAGATTGATTTAAATGGAATTAATGTTAAACTATTGCTCAATGTTAAAAAATTAAAATTTCAAAAGTACAAATTTAAGATATACATTGTTCATTTCGGCCATAGTTAGAGTATTACCATTAACTTTTCTCCCGCCAATATATATAATAACACTATAAAATGGTAAAACTACAGCAGCATAATCTAGAAAAGGAAAGCCAACATAATTTATATCTGTACTCCATTTCATACTACTATAATCTAATTTATTCATGTCATTATAATAAGTAATATTTGAACTATCATTATTAGATCCTCCAAAAATATAAATGGTTGTATCACCACTAGGACTAATAGCTTGCATTTCATTACGCGACTTGAAGGAATCATTAAGTCCAATAACATTTAACGGTGTCCACTGTGAGGTATTAGGATTAAATTGATATCCAATTGTAGGAAAATCAGTTTTATTTGTATTAGGAGTAAACATTCTTCCACCTAATAAATAAATAAATTTGCTAATATCGCCATAACATGCACTACCCCAATAATTAGCTACTGGCATTTTATCAGACTGAGACCACTGTGGATCACTTCTATTGAATGAACTCGACAAATTCAAGTACCATACATCATTAAAGTAATTTGTGTCATTAGTTCCACCAAAAAAATAAAATACATTATTTACAAGCGCACTAGCCTGACCATAACGGGCTTGAGGTCGACAATTTCCATAAGAATATATAAGACTAAATATAAAAAAAGTATTCCAAAAAAAATTCATTGAAAAAAGTCGAATTATTACGTCGTAAAAAATGAATCTTTTTTGCAACACAGAACGACTACCAATATTCCTACACAGCAAAAGGGTTAGTCAAAAATAAATTTTCGATTTTGGAATTTTGTAAGTTCTGACGGTTTAGTGTAACCAAAATAAAAGATCAGTTTTGCCAAGACAAAACCTCTATGTTACAATTTTTAGTGTTAAATGTATCCGACTTTTGAAAATCGTGATAGATATTAGGCTATTTAATCGTTGTACGATCGGTTTTAAGCGCACAAATCTAATAAATCATATGCAAACAAGTTCCAGTGCTGTTGTAATCTGCTGCTTTAAATAACTACATGATACATATCCAAATTTATATATCACGGTAAAAAATGCTTTTTCTCCATGAAATAGTTACAAACAATAAATAAGAAAAAACATTAAGGATTTCTATTTCGTTACCAGTCACCCGATTTGTCACAAAGTTTTTAATATGGAGCGTCCTTAATTCTCTGCATTGTGGTACAAAAATTACGTTTTTGATGCATTTTGAACAAAACAAGCATATTCACGCATTTGTTTAATACGCTGATTACATCAGGAAGTGTTTTTTTTATAAAATATAGGTACGTAGATTTACAAGTTTATATAAATGTTATATAAAATTTTTATGTAGACTTACAAACCCAATATAGAAATATATAGTTATAATATTTATATAATAAAACTCTAAAATTTATTACAGCTGTTTTCGGCCGATTCGGTTATTATTTCGGCATAATAGATTCAATAAAAATTGGTATGTACAGTACGTACTTTATTCCGCAGAATATAGTATATATCACGGTCAGGATGGCATTTCGTCTGTAAAATAATTACCAACAATAAAATAAAATAAGAAAATTAAGAATTCCTTAAATCAGATACAATAACATAAATAATATGAGAGTAAAAATATTCTGTTATAATAATACAGTAAATACAACAAAAAAACCTTAAATTGTTATAGTATTACAAAATATACTAAAAAATTTAAATAGCTATAACAATGCGATACGTACTAAAATTTAAGTTACTGTAAATTGAAACTTTTTGCCGGATAACATTTACCTTTATGCAATTATTGATTCATTTTCAATTATTAGTGCTTTTAACACCAAGTCAAGATTAGATTTTCCTTTTTCGATTGTTTGCAAAACGCCTTCAGTACCTTTGATTGAATATGTTGTGTGTTCATTTATCAAACATTTGTTTAGTAACGGTATTTCAACCTTTTTTCCTAAATTACTAAGGAAATAATGCGTTATAGGAGTGTTCGGAATCCACGCGGCAGGTCTTTTATATTCATAGCCTGCATGAGCAAAAAACCAAATTAAATGAGAAATGCCATTTTCATACTTAATTTCCTCTTCTACTTCTACTTCATAGGGTGAATTTTGTTCATAATTAACCATTTTATGCTCATCACCCTTAAGTTTCTTAGTCAATGGTGGCGTTTTTATGTTTTCATTTATACCAAGTGGATAAATGAATGATTTGAATTTAATTTTAGGTAGTGTAAATTCTTTTTTACGAGAAGGTAAAATTAGAGAATTGATAGATGTATCTGCATTTAACACCTTTGAATTAATATCATTTCATACATTCTCTTCAGGAATATTACAATAAGGTATAATTTTCTCTGTAACATCTTTACTAGGAACTTGAAAGTATCTAATGTGAGGAAGACAATGTTTAAGAATATCCTTTAATGACTTAAAATTTTCATCAGTCCATTCATTAAGATCCAATGATAAATTTGGAGTTTTTGCTTTTCCCCATAAAATAACTTCATCCCAAATTTCTGATTCTTCCATTTGTAAATAATCATTCTTTAAAAGTGAAATTAAAACAAGTTATTGAGAGTGGTGAATTCATCGGAATCAAAAATTATACTTGGATTTTTTACAATAATATTATTGCAAAATTGTTGTAAAGGTCCAAAACTTTCATTAAAATGCTAACTTGATAAACGTGAAAAATATTTAAACGAAGCCAAGCTGCACAATCATTAATAAGACGAGTCTGAAGTTGTTCAGCTAATTCTGTAAACTTAAGATCAGTAACAGCGATTAGTAAATCAAATATAGTTGAAACTTCAAGACTTCTAAATAAATTATACCGCCATAGATGTATCTATATAATAAGCATAAATAAAAACGATAAAAATGTAGAACCATTAATATTTTATTATAAAATTAAATAATTATGTAATGTTCTATAACTTACCTAATAATAATGTCAAATAATTTGACTGAAACATGAGGTAATTTAATTTTAATCATATTATTTTCTTTAAGCGTATCTACTAAAGTTTGACGAAAGTATAATGAGCGTTGGTATATGATTGTTGAATGTGCTTTAAAAAGTTGAATATTTGGTTGTTCTCCAACTTCAATTACTACATTATGATCGTATTCACTTTCTAAAAGCTGTGTAAAATCTTGTGAAAGTCGTTCAAATAATTTTAAGGTCGCCATACTTTACGTACATATAGATAAATGAAATGTTATTATATTGTTTTTATGGTTTCTAGCGTTAGTGTTTTGGATTACTGTAAATGGTGATTAGGTTAGTGGATTATATTTGTGTGTACAAAAATTATGAACACTATTAGGCATATGCATATGGGCGGAATGTGCTCATATTGTGATACCTATGATTACATCGAAATATGATAGTCTAACGCTAAGGCCATTCAAATTTAATAAATCGGTTCTCATAACATAAAATTTTTTAAAGTGACCCGGCAACCCGGCTTTTAATTTTATTTTCAAAAAATTTTATATATAAAAACCATATA
>CAJVQC010000970.1:0-11202 GCA_910592285.1 Racocetra persica
TAATAATAATAACTAAATAAGACTAAATGATAATAATAAAATAAATAATAAAATACAATATTAGAATAATAAACTAATAAAATAATAAACTGTTCTATAACAATATAGAGCAGATATGCTTTTGATATAAGTCAATATATTTTAATTAAAATATAGACAGATATTAAACAAAAGTAAAGCACAATAACCTTTTTATTAAGTAATTACTACTAACTTTCAAGCTTCACACTCTATATAAATATATATATACTATATATTACTTTTTAAGAAAAAATATCACAAATTTTATTTTTTTTTTAAACATAAATTTTCTATATAGTATTTTTAATATAAATATTATGGCGTATATATTAATATATTAATAATAATGTGATATAAGTTAGTAGATTTTAAAAGTATATTACTAGAATTTAAAATATATAAAATATAAGCAAATATTGAACCAAGATAAGGCAGACATAATGTATTTCTTTTATTAAGTTCAACTATTACTGACTTTCAAATCTCATGCTTCTTAAGTTATAAGTTGCTATATAAAAAATATTTTAGTATTTAATTCATAGTTTTAAATAATGCTAGAATAAAATACTATTATATAGTATATTACTTTTCTAAAACAAAAAATCATATATTTAATTTTTTTTATTTTTTTACTATAATAACTATTTTTATACTACAGTTAGACAATATTTAAAATTTGATACTTAACTTTTTTTTAATTTTTTTCAAAGTAGCTACTTGTAGCAAATTTTAAATACTATTCAACTTTTTTTTATTAATAATATTATAGCAATATCTAATATTAGATTTAAATAACTATTTAAATACCTTTTTGTTATTATTATTATTATTATTATTATTATTATTATTTTATTTTATTTTATTTTTTTTTATTCTAATTTTTTTTATTTTTTTTTTCTTGTTAGGATGCCAATTGGTATTCTTTAACATTTCTGATTTTAAAATAACATTTTAATATTTTCTTTTTGAAAATTACTACAAATCACCACTAGTGATCATCACCGATGATTTATGATATATAATTAGGTGTAATGTGTAAACTTTTTAAACAAAAGTTTATTTGTTTTGATATTAGAGTAAGGGTAATAGTTTGATAATAAAGTTAAACAAAACCTATAATAAAATTTTGCAAAGAATTTTTTTTGTTAGAGCTCAAAAGGTGGTTTTATAGACAAAATTTTGATATATGATTGATTTTTTAAAAAATTCTTTGTTTTTATTATACAAAATAGATCTGCACATTACACCTGATCTTTTCAAATTGATTGGCTAATTATGTACTGATGATAATCACCAGTAGTGATAAATAGCAAACTTTTTTCTTTTTATATTAAACCATATCATTACTATTTGATAGTATTATCTGATATTTAAACTTATTCAAATATTTTCTATTTACTCTTGTAATATTTATTCTCTTAATAGTATTGATTCTTTATTCATTTTTATTGTCTTAAATAATATTCATGCTTTATATCTATCAAAATCAGCTTGGTTTATTAATAGTTTAGAACTTTATTTGAGATATAGTCTGAATTAGGGTTTTTCAAAATCAAATTAAATCAAATATTAGGCTTATTTGAATTTGATTTGATTTAAAAATCTGGATTTAAATTTGATTTGATTTAACAAATCTAAATTTGAATTTGATTTGATTATTTGATTTTAAATCTTCAAATCAAATTAAAGTTTTGGCTATTTATAAAAATCTTTAATTTTTTTAAAATTTTATTAAATAAATCAATTTTGTATATTAAATAAAAAATGTTTTTCTAATCAAAATAGCTCTAGTTTCATATAAATAAACAAAACTCTTTCTGATGATCCTCTAAACAACTCAACAAAAATCGAACTACAGAAAAATGCTATAGGAGGTTTCAAGATAAATACTATTTCGGTTTTGTCTTTGAATAAACAGTTGTCAACAAAGCCTATAGATGTAAAATACCGAGGAGCAGGTGTAACTTGGGCAGTTTTTCTTGAGATCAAGCTTTTGTATTTTGGTAGACTCCTTAAGATATTTGGCATCCAAACCAGAAGAATATTTTGGAAACTGAATTTATCTCTAAACAGGTTGCTATCGACGAAGCTTAAAAGATATAAAATACCAAAAAGTGAGCGTAATTCGAGTAGTTTTTTCTGGAATCAAGTTTTTGCTCTCTCTGTTGTAACGGACTCCCTGGGATATTTGGCATTCAAACTAAAAGGTTTGTTCTAGAAACAAAAGTAGATTTATTCTTGCTGAGATAGTATTGTTTTGAAGAACCAAGTATATAACTGTAAAATTTACAGAAGAACCTTACATATTTTCGTTGTTTCCCTATTTCTTTTTTCAAAAAAAAATTTTGTAAAAAGTATATGATTTAGTTTACTCTCTCCAAAAGATCGATGAATTGTTTACTTACCAAATCAGGCAACATTGTTTATATTTATTGTCCAAAATATAGCAGAGAACTCTATATCTACTTCAAATCATACAATGTTCATTGATAGCGGCCAATCAATTTTCTAGTTTAGGTGACATTGTATATTTTTGCAGATCTTCCAAAAAAACAAAAAATATTATATCTAATCAAATTGTTTGATACAATAATATAATGCTTCGGACATTTATCAGCATTTGATACTTAGTTACTTGTTACAACAAACATATAGATGCAGAGATATGGATAACTGGATTACATGTCTTAAATGTAGCCTCTGGACAAACGATACTCTGAGCACAACAGTGCAATTTTTTGATCTCTCTAAGGTATTGATGTTAAAAAAGCTAGTTTTTTTTCTTTTTAAGGTTTTTTGCTTAAACATATTAATTATATAAATTAGTATAGAGAATAGTTTAGATAGTAATATATAATTTTTACAGCCTGACTCAGGCTTATAATTGTGATCATCTGGTATAGGTAAAAAATCTTATATTTAGTTTAGTTTTTTTATTCATTTCTTATCCTCTTTTTTTGTTCATTTGTTTTTTTTTACGTACTCCTCTATATCTCTGTGTTTTGTTTTTTTAAAATTTTTTTTCTTTTTCTTTTGCTTCCTTGCAAAAAGATGTTATTAGATTAGCAATATCCTATTGTAAAGCAGTGGTCAGACAGGTTCCTGAAGGATATTATCTTAATTGATCATATCCCAAAGATGCAGCGTAGTCATCTATAGATACATGTAGATAACTGGTAGATTATGCTAGGTAACTGCAAGATGTCAGATTTGCAGTTTCAATATTATGATGTTTCTATAGATTCGGTCTTAGTTGAATAAAGAATACCAGTGCAATTCACCTAAATGAAGCAAAAAAAAAAAAATAAAAAATAGCTCTAATTTTATAGAACAAAATTAGTGAGTGTCTTAATAAAATTTTAAGAAAATAGCCTCTGGAATTATAACTCTTTAAATTTATTTAAATTTTAGCTATTTATAAATATCTTCAATTTTCTTAAAATTTTATTAAGTAAATCGATTTTGTATATTAAATAAAAATTTTTTTTCTAATCAAAATAGTCTTAGTTATATAAAACTAAATTAGCAATTGTTTTAATAAAATTTTGAGAAAATAGCCTCTGGAATTATAACTTTTTAAATTTATTTAAATTTTAGCTATCAGTCATAGGACATGTTTCTGTCGATCATTTCTAATAGTAAATTGATTTTGTATAATATATGATATAGAAACCTTCACTAGAAATATTTTATATAGTAAATAAGAAATAATATTTTGATCTTTAATAAAATGAAAATTCATGCTTTAAACTCTTATTTTGTATCAAAAATATATAAATTTGACAACAACATAGTAGTAAAAATTAAACCTGAATCTTAGCATTTTTTTATGTAAAAGCAAAGATTTTTTTTTCAACCATATTTATTTTCAAGTAATCTTGGGTTGTAAAAGGTCACAAACAAAGAGTATTTCAAAATGTCTTATTGGCACAAATTCATTTTGCTTAAGATTTTTGGATATTTACTTATAAGTATCCTTTTTTTATATATAAAATTTGATTTTTTTTATTAATCGCTAAAGTATTACATTAACAAATATTTAGTTAAGTAAAAATTTAGTCAATTCGGGTTTTGACTATTAATTAAAAATATAGCACGGATTTGAGAATTATTGAAGTTCATTATATAATTTGGGTTATAATATATCTGATATAAAAAATTTATATATGATTTAGTTATTTTGAAGTTTTTTTACACTAGTTATTTCTTCAATACAGCTTAATTTTTTCAGTCATCCAGTTTGATAGACAGGTTGAAGTTCCCAGAAAATCTTTGTAATTGCAATTTCTGGCAAATTTTCTTTATAACTAAATAATTGAGCAAATATAATTTTCTCTGCCTTTGAAGTTATGCGACGTGTCTGTTTTGAACAGCTAGTTTCAAGTAGTGAAGTTAATTTAGTTAATTCATTCTGTTAGGCAGTTGATTCTTGTACAAGATTGCTAATTTGCTTATTTTTTGGTTTTTTTAAGTTTTTGACTTAAGTATAAAAATAGACATTTATATTTTATATATAACATCTAGAAGCTATACGGGATTTAGTTTTGTACACATCTTGAGCAAATATTTTTTGAAATTGTGATTTGCTAGTTTTATAAAGAGAAAGAATTTTGTTGATACCATTTTTACTTATTTCAGGTGCATCTTCGAATAAATAGTGTATAGCAGGATTTGGGTGATTAAAGAAGTTAATAATTTTGTAACCAAAGACCAAAGAGAATCTTTGCATGATTTAATTGCACGATTACTTTGGCTAGCTGCAATATTATTAGTATATTCTGCAAAAAATATTGATAATCGATTTCTTTCACTTTGAGCTGCTTTGATTTTTAAAATTAGAGTCTGCTGATCAGTAAGGTTTTCAATAAAGTTTTGTTTAATGAATTTTATACCATAGATTTCAAGCATTTTATCAAAAGCTAAAAAATGATCTTCTCTAGTAAGGTTTACCAAATATATATTTTGTAATAATATGTATATTTGTAGATCATCATGAACTTGTACTAAAAAGTGTGCTGTAGAAGTCGCATACTTAAACTTTCTAGCTACAGAAAAAAGAAACGCAAATACAGCCAAATTTGCTATCTGTATTCTGAAATTTCCCTTCCTAATTCCAACTTTATATCCTACAAAGTATTCTATCTAACAGAAAAAAGATACTAAACTTTCACTAATATATTATTACTATTTAAAATATTAATCATAGGTTCTTTTTTATTATTTACATACTGACATAATGCAATTTCAACTGCAATCCAAATTAACTCCAAAACATGGAATGTTACTTGATAATTAACAATATATTCAAATTTGTCTAAGTATTGTGCATCAAGTGTTGCTGCAAGATTGAATATTCTATACCCTGAAAATATCATAATCAAAGTTTTGCATATATCTTTAGATGTGTGCCACTGTCCTAAAAGAAGTCAAATATCTTTATAAACTTCTTTATAGGAGATTAATCTTTTAAAGATTGCTTGGTCATATGCAATATATAGATGGTCATTACTATTAAGATTCAAATCATCACGATATATTTCACATGCTGTGTGAACATTATCATTACAATTGAGTGGATTACCAGGTTTTAATATTACAATATTTGGAGATAAAGTATTGTAACTTACAAGTACTTTGTTAATAATTTTTAAGTGTATATCTTCTATATCAAAATTATTTTTGCAAGTTTCTAATATCGTATTTAAAATAGTCTTATATATTATTAAAAGATTGTCAGTAGTTGAAGATTCTCCAAACAGTAGTAGATCAATGAGATTATCGTTTCCAGTGAGGTTGTCAAGAGAAGTAAGAAGAACAAATTGAAATACTATTCATAATGTTCATGTGAAGTTTTTCGTGTAGTTTCGAAAATATTGTTATACAATAATATAGAAGCTTTGAAATCAATATTGTCAATCACTACCAAATTTCAAATATTTGGCCCTTTGATTAAATTTTTTTTAGGGTCTGCATTGCGAATCCTGAATCCTTGAAGATGATTTTCATGTTGTTTAGTATAAGATATAATGCATGCTAAATAAAGGATCTCTCATAAGTATGGAAGTAATTTTGGATTTTGATAGACTGATGACAATATATGTGTAAGCCATATTTTTGCTCTAGGAAAAGCTATAGTCAACAACATGGAAGTTAATAAAGCAGTTGATTCTTGTACAAGATTGCTAATTTGCTTATTTTTTGGTTTTTTTAAGTTTTTGACTTAAGTATAAAAATAGACATTTATATTTTATATATAACATCTAGAAGCTATACGGGATTTAGTTTTGTACACATCTTGAGCAAATATTTTTTGAAATTGTGATTTGCTAGTTTTATAAAGAGAAAGAATTTTGTTGATACCATTTTTACTTATTTCAGGTGCATCTTCGAATAAATAGTGTATAGCAGGATTTGGGTGATTAAAGAAGTTAATAATTTTGTAACCAAAGACCAAAGAGAATCTTTGCATGATTTAATTGCACGATTACTTTGGCTAGCTGCAATATTATTAGTATATTCTGCAAAAAATATTGATAATCGATTTCTTTCACTTTGAGCTGCTTTGATTTTTAAAATTAGAGTCTGCTGATCAGTAAGGTTTTCAATAAAGTTTTGTTTAATGAATTTTATACCATAGATTTCAAGCATTTTATCAAAAGCTAAAAAATGATCTTCTCTAGTAAGGTTTACCAAATATATATTTTGTAATAATATGTATATTTGTAGATCATCATGAACTTGTACTAAAAAGTGTGCTGTAGAAGTCGCATACTTAAACTTTCTAGCTACAGAAAAAAGAAACGCAAATACAGCCAAATTTGCTATCTGTATTCTGAAATTTCCCTTCCTAATTCCAACTTTATATCCTACAAAGTATTCTATCTAACAGAAAAAAGATACTAAACTTTCACTAATATATTATTACTATTTAAAATATTAATCATAGGTTCTTTTTTATTATTTACATACTGACATAATGCAATTTCAACTGCAATCCAAATTAACTCCAAAACATGGAATGTTACTTGATAATTAACAATATATTCAAATTTGTCTAAGTATTGTGCATCAAGTGTTGCTGCAAGATTGAATATTCTATACCCTGAAAATATCATAATCAAAGTTTTGCATATATCTTTAGATGTGTGCCACTGTCCTAAAAGAAGTCAAATATCTTTATAAACTTCTTTATAGGAGATTAATCTTTTAAAGATTGCTTGGTCATATGCAATATATAGATGGTCATTACTATTAAGATTCAAATCATCACGATATATTTCACATGCTGTGTGAACATTATCATTACAATTGAGTGGATTACCAGGTTTTAATATTACAATATTTGGAGATAAAGTATTGTAACTTACAAGTACTTTGTTAATAATTTTTAAGTGTATATCTTCTATATCAAAATTATTTTTGCAAGTTTCTAATATCGTATTTAAAATAGTCTTATATATTATTAAAAGATTGTCAGTAGTTGAAGATTCTCCAAACAGTAGTAGATCAATGAGATTATCGTTTCCAGTGAGGTTGTCAAGAGAAGTAAGAAGAACAAATTGAAATACTATTCATAATGTTCATGTGAAGTTTTTCGTGTAGTTTCGAAAATATTGTTATACAATAATATAGAAGCTTTGAAATCAATATTGTCAATCACTACCAAATTTCAAATATTTGGCCCTTTGATTAAATTTTTTTTAGGGTCTGCATTGCGAATCCTGAATCCTTGAAGATGATTTTCATGTTGTTTAGTATAAGATATAATGCATGCTAAATAAAGGATCTCTCATAAGTATGGAAGTAATTTTGGATTTTGATAGACTGATGACAATATATGTGTAAGCCATATTTTTGCTCTAGGAAAAGCTATAGTCAACAACATGGAAGTTAATAAAGCAGTAGTCTTTGAGATTTGACTTGTATTAAGTGATTTTAGAAGAAATTCATATTGCTGTTATATAGGCCGATTTTTGGAATTTATAAGTAAAGTGTATTTTTTAAAAACTTTAAAGCTAAATAACTTCTGATATACTAGTCCATTTTGAATAATTTTATTATCAAAATGTTCATCTCTTTGAGACGATTTCAACGAGCCCAAAATCATTAAAATCTAATTACAGGATCGTGAGATAATGTGCTGTCAAATAGTGATACACCTAGAGAGTGGGATTGATTGGTTAGTCCTATATCTAACCAATCAACCCTACCCTCAGGTTCGTCACTATTTGACAGTGCATTGTCTTATGATCCTGTAATTAGATTTTAATAATTTTGGGCTCGTTGGAATCGCCTCAAAAAGATGAACATTTTGGTAATAAAATTATTTAAAACTGACTAGTTGATCAGAAATTATTTAGCTTTAAAGTTTTTAAAAAATACACTCTACTTATAAATTCCAAAAATCGGCTATATCTTTTTTTGTTGACAATCTTTTGTTTTCGCTATTGCAGTACTGTGATAAAGGCTTGAAAAAAGTTGCAAACAGTATCAGGCAATAAATTAAAATAGCTTTTGTATGAACTTGAATTTTTTAATTAGTTAATATTTTTTTTAATTTTAGAATATGAAGATAAGATTGTTTTAACCAATTTTTTACCTATTTTCAATATCTTTTCTGGAGTTACTACATGAGATATTTTCTTAATAAGCTTATTTAATTTAATTTTATCTAATTTCATTGCTATTCTAATAGCTAATTTACTTGGAAGTTTTGTTGTTTTAATTTCTGATAGATTTTAATTTGACTTATTGTTAAAAACGGCTAATATTGGAACTATCAATAAGAGAAGTCTTTCTTGCAAATTTTAATTTTTCAATTTTGATATTGATATTAGCTATTTTTCTATATATATTAGTATATCACTTGCATTATTACAATGTTTTCTACTTTCTGTACATGATGGACCTTTTTTACCAACCCCTCTTTCATAAAAATGACCACCCTCTTGATAAAAATATTCAGAACAGATATAATATGCATGAAGACTTGAGGACGATTTTTGTGTAATAAATCCTTCAGTAAATGCAGAATATTTAAAAAGACTAATACAAGGTACTTGAATATTATGTCCATTAATTTTCCATAAATACTTCTTACAACAATCACCACGAATAAAAAAACATTTCTTTTTATTACAAAAAAAGCAGATATGAAAGTTGATATCACTTTGCTTAATTGAATGCTTTTGTTTTTTAGCTTAATTATGAAGCCTGTTCTGATCAAACAGAAAATAAGAATAATATACTTCAAGTTTACTTTTAATATTCTTAGTCACATTTATATCTATTTCTCAAGTTTCTATTAATTGTTCTAATCAACGTAGATTTACTGTACTATTATAATGTTTTATCATACCATCAGCGATATCAATAATTACATATGATGTTAAATTTGAATTTTGTGCAGATATCATTCCAATTACCACATCTATTTCATCATGCATTTCTGGTAAAGGTTCATCATAAAGATCAGAATCTTCTTCTTCTGTCTCATTCTGGTCTAGGTCATCATTTTTATCATCATCACTTAATAAAGCTCGAGTATTAGCAAAAGCGATTTGACCAATTTTTAATATTTCTTCTTTACTGCTTTCTTTAAAGAAATCATAATTCTTAAAATCTAAGTAAGTAAACTTAGCACAACTCATTTTATTCGAAATAATAATTTTATGATAGCCAATTATAAAATTTATTGTATTTATATAATAGAAAGGTAAATATAAAAGAATCTATTTATATAGAATGCCACAGGATTTTAGCTATATTATCAAAGGTTAGAGTTTTTAATTTGTTAACAAACTTATTCTCAAAACTCCTCCTTTTATAAAGTTTAATTTGTTATTATTACTATTTATTAATAATATAATTCATGTCACATTTTGCTTTGTTATGAAACCTGTATACTAACATATTCAAATTCATTACTATTATCTTCGATTTCATTATTAACTACAATCCCACAAGCAAAGTATTATCCAACTATGATTTTTATTATTCATATCGGACATGATTTTTTTTCTAAAAATTTGTCACTATTAGCTTCGATTTCATCATTAATCACAATCCTCACAAGCAGATAATTACCCAATTATGATTTCTTTTGTTCATCTCTGACTAAAAAGTTTCATAATTTAAATTTCAGATAACAATATCCACATGTTTAACATATACATGTTATTTGAGATATGTGCATTGAGATAAAGACTAATTTTCTGACATATTATTTTCAAGCATTATTTCAAAATTATGCATATTTAGAAAATATGATTTTAAATAATGCTAATGCTAGCAAAACCTTTTTTAAAATTTTAAATTTTATTTTTATTTTTTTATTATTTTAAAATAATTGTTTTATCGTGTGATTTTCAAAACCATAAAGATTATATATATAAAAAATTGTATGTTTCGAAAATTTTATATAATAAAGACAAGTGCTTGTTTATATGAATATGTGAGTCAATTCTTTTTATTATTTTTGAAAATTTTTAAGTTAAAAATTACATTTATTAAAAAAACTATATTCTATCAAAAAAAAAATACTTGTAAATATTTCAAAAGAAAACACAAACCACTATTTTTCTCAGTCCCATCTCAAGTAACAAAAATTTTAAAAATTTGACATGATAATTTACCGTATAGTGTGGTCTAAAAGACCTTCTTTTATAATATCCCTCACAATCTTCAGAAGTCTAGAATATAAAGTACCTGGATACTAAGAATGGATTAATTGTACTTGGAAATGTAAAATACCTGGGTACTAAAGATAGATTAATTGCCCTTAGTATACAAAATATTACTGAAGCACTCATATAGTACAACTTATACTTCCATACTGACTATAGTATCCTTTTGACTATAATACACATATATACAGCTTAAGTTGTAAAATATTTAGGGTATTTTAAACTATGCTATACGGTAAGGGTAGTGTCATTTATCACCTAATTTTTTTTTATCAAAGGCTTATCCCTTTCCCCCCTCTTACTATATATTTTGATCAGGTCTTTATATATAATTTTAAATTTTTTACCCTTCTCCCTAAAAAATCACCTGATTTTTGTCACATCCCTAAGTCATATTTGTCGAAACCTTTTGCGAAAACTTACTTATTAAGCTAAAATTGCAAGCCATCAATTAGTAAAAAAATGCAAAAGTGTTTACTATCCCTTAAATTGTAAT